>JANHGB010010814.1:0-43267 GCA_026283785.1 Coracopsis vasa
TTTGATTTTTGGCATGAAAATAATTTAAAATACTTCTGTTAAGAAGTATAACTAATTACTTTCCTTCCATTTAGTTATTTATTAATTAAATAAAGCATATATTAAAACTGGAGTGGGAAATGCTGTATGAGTATGCATCAGCCCCACATGCTTCATCTCATGTTTGGAGATCAACAAAAGGTATAGCTGCCCTTTAAAAGGCTAAAGACTGTTACACTGCTGTTCTAGGAGTGATGCAAACAAAGGAAAACTAGACATTCAGCAATGTCATCTGATGCAATACTTTCAATCAGACTGCTATTCAACTTGGTAAAATTACAGAAGTTATAAAACTAGATCTTAATCTCATATGTTTTTTACATTCACCAGGCCACGGGTAATGTCTTTCCTGACTGATATTGCAGTCTCTCTGTTTTAGCACTGACAGCAAAGGTGTTAGGCTGCAGAAGCAATTGTCTTCTGCATGTCATCTACCTTTCAAATAGAGACAGCTTTGGTTTTTGGGGTTTTGTTTCTTTTAGTTTTTTTTTCTTTCACAGAATGATGGAATGGTTGACATAGGAAGTCACCCCTGGAGATCATCTGGTTCAGCTCTCTCTGCTCAAGCAAGGTCACCTACACCTGCATGCCCTGGACCATGTCCAGATAGCTTCTTTTAAGTAGCTCCTGGTAGAGACTTTACAGGCAACCTGGGCAACCTGTGCCAGTACTCAGTCACTCTCACAGTAAAAAAGTCTTTCTTGCTGTACTAAACAGCAAGAACCTCCTGTGTTTCAGTTTGTGCCTTTGCCTCTGGTCCTGCCACTGGGCACCACTGAAAAGCACTTGGACAAGCACTTTTGCACTTTCCATTCAGGTGTTTGTCCACAATGATGAGATTCCCCCATGAGCCTGAACTCCCTCATCAATCTTAGCCTTTCCTCATAGGAGAGATGCTTCACCCCCTTACTCATCTTCAAGGCCCTTTGTTGGACTCTCTCCAGTATATCCATGTCTCTCTTGTACTGAGGAGCCCACAGCTGGACACAGAACTCCAAGAATGACCTCATGAATGTTTTTTTTTGTTTTCCTATTTAAAGAATAACTTTATCTATAATGCATCTGATTTTAGGTCATAGCTTGCCATTCTGCAGTCATGAGCTCCTGAGAAATTATCACTCAGGGAGAGAGGGACTGGAATCCCTAAGCAAAACATGATCTAAAACCTTCTTGCCTGTATAGTCTCAGAAATGCTTGTATTTTTCTTCCAATTAGTATCAATTTCAAGAGCAAACAAATGCCAACATGCCAAGAATACATCCAACCCAGCCATTCAATTCAGGAGTTTCGGATAATTCAAAGAATAACCAAAAGGATATTCCTTTGAATAGCACCCCAGAACACCTTAGTTCAAGTCTAGCACTCTCGAGCCTATACTAACTGTTTAACTGTGTTAACATTGTTGTACTCTCTCTTTCTTTCTTCTATTTGGGCAAAGAACATCCTTCAGCGCCCTACCCAATAAATAGCTGTAATTTCCTCAGATACTCTAGTGGAAGGGACAGTATTAATGTTTGCACTAAAATGAATCTGAATTTGATGAGCACTCAGATGTGCAGGGCACTGCTTGGGCTTTGCTACTAATATGAGAAAAATCTGTCAATACAAACTCATAAGACATACTTCAGAACACGTTTGAAAATGTAGCACCCACTAGAGTCCATATCAAAGGAGTCAAGGCAGTTGAAAGAATGCTTGTCCTTACTGGAGTACTCTGTGCCCTGAAGACATATACCTTCATACCCAGAATTAATCAGCTAAAAATAACATGGCTGGAGGCCCCAGCTTTTCTTGTTTGTAACAGGAAAACAGCCTGGAGGCTGCTGATCTGAAATAGGTTTGGTTTTGGTGGGATGCATAACTCTGTCTACACCAGCTGCTTGATATTCACCTCACCCTCAGAAGAAAGGCTGTCAGTATTGCTATATTTTTCAGTCAGTAGAATGTAATCAATTTTAAGGATAAGGAAATACATGAGGCCCCCAAACCTAATCCAGTCTAATTTTACTCTAAAATACATAAACGAGGACAGAAGGGAAAAAAAGTGGTTTCTCAGACATGTTACTGTGATTTCAATTTCAAACCAGGGTTGAATTACCTCCCTTCAATTTGCTTTTCACCCCCTCAAAACTAACTTAAAATTGTTTGTTTAAGGACTGGAAATCTCTCCTGGACCACTCACCAGATGAAATTAGGTGGAAAGGCTCTTCAACAAGATTCAGCTGGCCTGCAAACCTGTCTGAGAATTTGTGAACTATATTTAATGATGTTTCCTTCCTTGATACTTTATTTGAAAAAATGTTAGTGCGCATATGCCCGTCCTCATTTCTCTAAAGAAATATGATAATACTACTTTCAAAATGTCTCCCCTACATAGTACAGTACACACTAATCAGGAAATACATGTAAATTAGGGTAATAAGAAGCATGAAGAAAGCAATAAGAAATGTGCATACCCAGATTCCTGGGTAAGTCTTATCAGTAAGTCTAATGGTAAGAAAGGAAATTCTGAGGTTTATCAAATTGATATTGTCAAACTTCTGAAACAATTTGAAATAAAGGGATCTATCCCCACCACGCATTCTCAATAGACCCTTACACCCCCCTCCCTGCCCCAAATATCAAGTACTACATAAGAAAAAGCATTTCATGGAAGTATAGAGTGAGGTGCTTATGCACTCCAGACAAGCTCCTGTTTAAAACAAAGAGAATTAGATGCACAGACTCCAGAAACTGAGTTCCTTCAGGCCAAACGCAATCCTTACTTAGGGAACCTCCCCTTTCCTCCTTGTGTTGTTGCTGCAGTCATTGGAAGTCCTTATCAAATCAGTATCACTTAAGAAATACCAGGATATGTGTCCTACACTCGCATAGTTAACTTTCCAAGAATCCCTTTGTGGCCATTTCAACATGATTAATGTAGGGTTCTGATATCCCTAGATCACTGCAGCCTTGCATCTCTATGTAGATATAATCTTTTTTCATACAGTTTGAGTGCCTGAGGACCTCTTGACAGGGATCAAGAAAGAGAGGGTTATTTCCCATAGTATCTTGCTAGGAAGCAACCTGCCACAGGTGGATTGCACAACAGTCTTCAAAGGAGAGAGAGCACTCAAAAGGACTCTCCTTGCTATATCAGAAGGTTTCTATCCATCCCAGGACAACACTCTCTACAGCTGCAGGTATTATTAGGCAGGTCCTTTCCAGTTACTGTTCTCAACGAGAAAAGCAGAGTGTGGCTATAGTTTCCCAAATGTAGGAACAAACTCAGACTGTAATGCCCTTGCAGGATTACCTGTAATGTTTCATGAGATTTAGCCTAAAAGAAAAGAAATGCGAAGTTTTCATGGCAATGATTTTTGTTAATACAAGAAAAATCTGCTAGTTCACAGTCCTGCAAAAACATGTGGGTTGTGTAAATTTACACTTACTCAAATATCTAAAGATTGTCTAAGAGAAGTGGTTCATATGTTAAAGGATTAGAAAATAGTGCTAAATGCACTCAGAATTTATGATCTCATTTCCAGACCCATTGGTCAGAGTTGTCGATCGTCTCTCATAATCGACTATTTCAATTAAAGAAGAGATAAAGGGAAAGGAAAAAGAAAATTAGAGAGACATGTGTGAGATGGAGATGACCTAACTCTATTATGCAACTGGTTAAGGAGAGATCAAATCTAATTCACTGCTGACATTCATCAGCAGAAAAATATTTCATTGTCCAGATGAGGAAAGCATTCACACACACTTAATTTTAAGCATGTGCTTAACACACACTGCCTTTTAAACTAAGAAAAAATATTAACTTGGAACTTGGTGCACTGCACATGCTGCTTTTTGACAGAGTGAGCTCACTGATTAAAAGGCTACCAAGACAGTAAGGCTTTTGTAAAGCCTTTTAACTACATAACTTCTAAAAAGGGGATGACTTGCATCACATATTCAAGTCAAATTCAACTATTCTGCAGATCAACATGAATCTATATGAGTAAAGCCAGGAGTGCCAGCAGCCAGCTCTTAGTACAGACCAAATCTTAAAATTACTGCTCTGGTCTTCATTCGACAACATCTTCTGTGTCACACTACACTGAGAATCTGTTTTTTTCATATAAATTAGAAGAACAGACCTTTTGATAGCATGGGAGTCCTAGGCTGCACTGTACTTTCTAACTTCAGATACATACTGCTTCAGTTTAAATGTATTTCTACCACTATTTCCAAGCTAGCAGAATTTGTTAGCTATTTATTAAGAGAGCAACATTCAACTTTCATCAGCTTAGTATTACACAAAAGCAATACATTTTCTGCACATAAGGAAGTTCTTGCTAGCCAATATCAACCAACAATTGTGAAAGTAAACAAAAGAATGTAGCCACATTTTATTTTTATCTTTATGTTTTTTTCTAGTATCTAGATTTTAGTTTAGTAATTAATATGTTTTTTTTCTTACAGGTCAAAAGTAAAATAGCCCAGCTACATTAAAAATACACTGACATCTTTATTAACATGGTAATAATTAAAGAATGTCTTAAAAGTTTTAGATCCTGTAAATATTGAACTAAATCAAATAAACATTATACAACAAATTGAAAATGTTAGGACCTGTTTTAAAAGCACAATTTTCTTAGTTTAAAAGGCAGTGAGCGTTAAGCATGTGCCTAAAATCAAGTGTGTGTGTGAATGCTTTGATAAACAGCATTTAAAGATGCTTGCATTTTCCCTTAATCAAAGGTAACTGCATATTTATTTTCTTCCCCATGAGACACGACTCCAGGTAAGTCTATGTGGCATCCTAAAACCAGACATACAACAACCTTGCTATTAGAGCTTAAAAAATTTCTACATCCCCAAGAATGACACTTTAATAATCAGATAATTTTTATGCATTTGACACATTTGGCTCATGAACATCCATTTTTTGTGCCTATCTGAGTGAAGATTTGTGGCTAGAGCTTGGGTGATGACACTATTGAAAGCAAAGCTCTTGGATAAAACGTGAATGATCAGTTCTGTTCTATTCAATATCGTTTACAGCTTCACCCTGTCCAGTCTTACATCTTCCTGCAGGTCCAAAGGAAATTATGCTACAAAATGTGTCTTCACTGGCTTTTCACTCATACTTTGGTCATAAAAATTACTTGAATTATGTAGAGCAACAGCATCTGTGTTGGCAACTACTGTCTACCATTTTGGTGCAATTGAATGTGGCTATAAAACATGAAGGAAAATAATGTCCGGTCTTAATGCAATTTTTTTTTATATAATATTTTCTTATAATCACTTGTATGCTATATATAGCTAATTCTAATTGGTTTTTTGTTTTGTCATTCCACAGTAGTCATAATACTCTGAATATTTAAAAAATAGATTCCTAGCACTGTCACTACCACTAAAGTGAAAAAAAAAAATGATTACTACATCATTTCTTACAGCCATTGTCAAAACACAGGTCTAATACTGTATATTATGCTATTAGAAACAATACATCCTTTTTGTTAGGAAAGAGAAATTAAAAATTATTTGAAACATCTTAGCGCATTTATTCCTAGGGCTTTTGGGAAGGGAGACAGAACAAGAGATTGTATGATGTAAACATTATACACTACCACCTATTGCTGCTTCAACACAGTAAACAACCGTGTTTAAAATATCATACATTTTCCTTTTGGCATTCCCTGCTAGTGCTTTTCAAGTTCACTAGGAATGATAGTCCTTGTGAGAACAACAGATGGATAATACTGTTTACTTTCACTGAGTGATATTATTTAAACATCACCATCCAGATTTGCCAACAAACCTTAGCAATGCCGCGAAACAGCCCTGCTGCTTTACTGCGACCCCTCCTTATGGAGGGCTGTTTTGAACTGTGAGTTAACTTGGTGTTGGCACTGAAAAATGACACTGACATGCCTGAGTTAACACTTCATCCCAGTTGCATTCAAGAATATTTCTGCTTGATTTATTTCTCTGCATTTTCATCCCCAACTTCAATTTACATCATTCTCCACATATGTTTCCATTCTGTCTTTATTCTCTATTTGTTGGTTGTATTAACAATGTATTAGCACTGTATAAATACCCAATATCAATGTAAGTGTTTGCATCATGGGACTGAGTTAAAAAATAAAAAAATTAAAAAAATTCTGCAGAAAAAACTAAGTCTGTAAACATACTATTTAAAGTGGCACACCAGTAATACACATTTCTCTCAGGAACCTATCAGTCATCATCAAATCTGGGCATCAGACTTTCAGCTCAGTTAATTACATTTGCTGTCTGTTTAAGTATAACTAGAAAAAATAACTTTAGAGCACAAATCAGATTGCAGAGTCTTTTCTATTAAGCCAATTTGAAACCACAGGTCTGGATGCAAGGCTGCATATCGCTCATGTGAACAAGCCCTAAGTATCTTTAATCAACTACATAAATAACTGCAGTGCTGACAAAGTCAGTGAACTTACCACTTGTCCGTCTCTCCCTGGAACACCAGGCACTCCGACAGAACCCTGGTGGGAAACAGACGCCAGCGTTTAGCAAATTAAACAGGTCATGAAACCTTTCATCTCTTAATACAGTGCTTAGAAATAATGCTGAATGCTTGCTTATTGTAACTGCAATAAATTATTCCAAAACTAATATTTATCCAAGCTGAGCTCCCTTTTAATTTGAGATCTTATACCAATTATACATGTTCTCAGGCTGCACATTTTAGCGACTGTCTCACTGTATGGCCTCCTTCAGAAACAAGCTTCAAGATTTGCAACCTTGTGGATGCTTCACAAGAAATGTAAGAATTAAAATTCAATTCTATTTACTGCTTTTGATAAATTTTGAGACTGATCCTACACAAACAAACATACCACCTGAACAAAATTATTCATGCTTCAAGAGGGATGCTTCAAGCTCAATAACTGGTAGTGCCAATCTATCTTAAGGCTTTTAAGAGGTGATCTGCAACAATTCAGCCTGACAGTGCAAATTACAGGTAACCTTTTAAATTACATCAGTACTACTGCAATAAAAATTTAAAAGCCAACACAGGCTAAACACAAGGAGCAAAGAGGAAAGCAAAATATTAATACTGACTTGTAACATCTGAGGGATCTTTTTACAAAGCAATCACACTATAAGTTTCTATATGATGGACAATTTTTCTGAAGGAACTTGTGTGACTTGTTACGGATGTTCTGTGAAAACCTGAGGCATGAAGAAAGCAGGAACACTATGTGTGCTTATCCAACATTATTCTCTTTTTGTATAATAATGGTGCTGCTCAGCAAGGAAACTGAGAGCATTATTTTTCATTTATAAACAACTTAATAGGATACAAAAGCGTGATAGCTGTATCTGAAACGCTGGCACACTAAAAAAAGGCCAGGGGACTGGGAAAAGCAGAGGCTCTGTCAACAGTGAAGTGTGCAGTTTCATGGGACCCTTAAGACAAATAAGCACTCTGTGAATCCCTTTATGCCCTGCTTTTTTTTTTTCTTATTTTATCCCCCCAAAAAAATCAGTGTGTGACATTTCCCCATCTATTCATATTGGTTGGAGGTTTCACTAGAAATGGATTAGTCAAAGGGCACCAACACCCAGAAGAATGTACCCAGAATGGATGCACATGTTTGCCAATGAATAGAGTTGAGAAATCCTGAGAAAAAAGAAAAAGCAACTCATGAGGGTCTTGAAAAAACTCCAACATTTGAATGCCCAAGGGGCTCCAGCTCATAACAGAGCTATAAATCAGTAAGAAATAATACCGTGGCATCCCACTGCATCTCCATGACCCAGAATGCTCTCCCCTTACTGCCAAAGCTTCCATTTTAGCATTCATGTTGTCTCTTTTTGCTGGATGCATGGTCATGACTACCAAGGGTTCCTAGTGAACATTTCCATATCTCTCTATAACTTTTCCAGAAAACTAGAAGACAAAGCTCAGGAGAGCATTAAACCAGCAGCCTCAATAAACTATCCTATTTATAAGAGTTCCTGCTCTCAGTGACAGTCTTTTATAGCTGTTGGTTTTTCTTATGAGACATAGGATGTTAGGGAGTGTAAATAAAGCTGATTCTACCATGCCAAGTTATCAGATATTCAAAAGTTAATCAGCACATGAGTTTTGCTGATGCTGTACATGTAAAATACCCTCCTCCCCGAATCTGAGGGCATAACTTTAAATGGCAACTTAGACATCAGAACAGCTTTAAAATGCCGCATTCCTGCATTCTGAAACATGAAGAGTAGTCCTCTCCTTCAGCCTGCAAGTTCTGCACAGCACACAGCTGACAAATTTCCACAAATTTATATGCTTTCCAAGAATTTATATGCTTTGGGATTACATTTTTACGTTATCAGTGTGGTTTTTCTTTTGTTCAAAAAGTTCCATTTGAACAGATGCAAACAAATCTTCACCTTAAAGAACATTATCTTAGAAGAAGAAAGACAGAGGTGGAATCCTTCTCACATATGTTAATACTACTTATTCATTTCCTCTTTCTTTTTTTCTTTATACAATTCAAGCCTGTTTTATTAAATATCTTCCATACAATTTTTTAATCTTTTGAAATCAACTAGAAAATTACTTGCCTTTTTGGTGTGTGGGTGAGATGCTGGAGAAGTGCCACTTACTAGCTGTTATTTCTGATATATCTAGGACTGTTTTAATGGTGTAATTCCATAAATCCTAAACTCACTACATCAAACTGAGGCAGTCAGCTTTAATGAGTGTAAATAATGCTGAAAGCATTCCCAGGAAGTCAGGTCTCGGGTTACTGAAGCAACAGGAAGATACTGGCAGACCACCTGAACACCGTCAACCAAGCCCCATTTATCAGCAACACCTATGTCCTTTGTTTCTGGTGGTCAATTCTTTAGTCATATGGCACTGATCTACTTGAGTAAGGACATGCATTTAATCAGAAACTCTATCTCCCCAGTTTTCACAACATTTTAACATTGGTTTCCTAGTCGTACCGGTGCACAAATAAGAAAATTATAGCAACCTTTTCACCTGAAAGTTAAGCAGACAGATTGAAACCAGTCTGTTCTGCATTGCTTGGACTTCCTACGATGGGGGAAATGAGAAATCTGATGTGTCACTTTATATGGCTTCATTTTGCAAAAACAAAATTCAGAGCCTAAACTAACCGATTCAATGCAGTGTACAGTAGCTAATTCCATCCACCTTTTCTGCTTGCAATTTGGCACCAGCAGGAATAATCACTTTCACAGGATTGTTGTTTATACCATACCTTTTGTCCTGGAGGCCCCTGAGGTCCCTGCAAAGGGAAAACAATTAAATTAACTCATAACTCTAGCCAATTTAAACTGAAATGACCAATTAAAACTGTCTTATTGTGTAAGCATTCTGATACTGGACTGAAACCAGCTGATGTTTTATACATCAAGGAAAAGTAAAACTTTATGCTCAAAATGCACAATGGATCTTTTCTCTTTTGGAACTGAACTAACTACTAACTGTAATACTCAAATTTTCCCCTTCAAATCTTTTCTCTTCCAACCCATCTGTTTCTTCTAGTACGGACAAATCTGTCAGCATTAAGATGACAGTGGTTTTTCTCTTTCTGATACCAGCTAACAGCCAGTTGTGTGTCCACAGTAATAAATCTGCTCAGCAGCATAAAAACAAGGTTTATGCAAACAAGTATTTTGAAGATAGAAAGAAGCATAAACCTCATAATCTCCTCACTTTCTAGGTATCAGCATGCATTACTGTTTTTTACCCAACATGTGATCTGTGCCATCATTTGCAAGTTAAGAGAAAAATCATTAAGATTAACTTCAGAAATCATTAAGAATGCACTTGGGAAGTAAAGAATCACCATTTTGTCTCCATGAACTAGGAAGGCAGGAAGAGATATCGCAATTCAGGAAAGCTTAACTGCTTAACGTCATACAGGCATCAAAGTCTCATTGATATTAACAGGATCCATTCCTCATTTGGCTTCTCTGAAGTACCCAGGTTGTTTGTGGCCACAGTGGAGAGGGGAGGCAGGAGGGAAATAGATTAGCCAACCATGTCTTTGACATTTTCACAGTCTTTTTTGGTAAGAGCCAGACCATGTCCACCACAGTTCTTACACATTCTTCCCCATGTTCCTACTACAGATGCTGGTGCAAACTGTGGGTGCTGGTGCTATATGAAGCAAGGTGAATTCTGAGTCCATGAAGGTGCAAAACAAAAACCAAAACCTGAAGAATCCAAATCTTTCTGATGTATGAAAGAATAAAAGAACAATTGATATCAGAACTGCAATTATTAAAAAAAAAAAAGTATTTCTGCTTCAAAATGCAGGGCCAATTTTATCCTTAATGTAGTTTGAAATTAGGTGGAATCCTGCCCTGTTGGTAGATGCATGGCTTGTTGAAACATTGCTCTGACAGACATTTAAATTGCTAAAATGGAAAAGCTCCAGTGACAGTAATTCTGGGTCCTGGATCTATTGATGTGGCTGAAAACCCTGCCTTTTTAAATGTGGATTCTTATGTTGGTTGTGCATCAAATCTTGCAGCAACATAGATGCGTGTTGCTTCTTGAAAATTTACTGGTGACGATCAGAACAAGCAGAGTCAAAACCTGCTTCTCTGGACTGGAGAAAAATGCCCCCAGCTCACTGCATTTTGAAAAAAGTGCTGCTTAAATCAGGTCATCTTTTCAGTAAGTACCTGAATTCTAACCCTAAGATTTGCTGGAGGCTGAGGACACCAGTAGTACTGCAATGAAGAACAACCTATTTCTTAAGCACTGCTTGTAAACAATCTCCAAGAAAACTGAAATGGCTTAAGACTGAGATACACAAATCAAAAGGATGCTGGTAAGTAAGAGTGGCCTGCTGGGTAAGGAACCATGGATAAAACAACATACTCCACAAATACGTTTTTTTTTCCTCTTCTTCAAGAGAAGGAAGTAAGTTTCTTCCAATGCCTGACACCATGGGGGTAATGAACCAGGAATCGTCCCCATCTGTGAGAAAGGTGCAAGTCTAGCTAACATCTTGAAAAACCCCAAAGGATTAATGCTCAAACTAGAGCTTTCCTACACCACTGCTACCAAAATAGGCTCCAAACATCTATGTTCTGGGCATCAGTTATCTGATGAGCTTTCATATATTAACCAGTTGTATTTTGGGGATATTTCAGATCTTAAGAAAAATCCCTCCATCAGTAGGCCAGACTGACCAGCCGAAGACTACCTTCACAGTTCAAACCTGCTACTTTTATGTCCAAGGAAGGGAGATTGCCTCTTGAGCCTTTTTGTTACCAAAAAAAACCCAACCCAAAAAACAACCAACTAAACTGAAAAGTCTGACCTAAATGTAGTTAGAACAAATGTTCTGAGTCCAGAATTCTTCCTAGATCTCCCTTCTAATGTTACAGTTGTATTTTCCTCTTAAGCTTATTCTGTTCCTTGTGCTTTAGCAAGCTGCAAAACAAGAAATAATTCTGTGCTGTAAAGGTTAAAGCTGCAGTTTCAAAGCACAGTAATTCAGGGTGTGATACATTAGCAACAGCCTCTTGAGGTGTTCTGTATTCAAACTCAGTGACTCAGTTGCTAAACACTTAATATGTATGTTTTGGGTACTTTCAATTTAATACGTATGTTTGGGTACTTTCAATTTGCAGGTCTGGGGCAGCAGTAAGGATTTGTTTTACAAGGTATCAGAGTTCATGGACAGTGAGAATAAACACCAAATGAAAATGTCTAACAAAAATAAAATGAAAAAAAGATTTTCTTTTTTTTACACTGAAAAGGTTATATAGCAAAGTATGTCACAATGGTGCAATACACTCATACAAAAACCCTCTTATTCCAAAGCTTTGGGGGAAAAAAAAAAATCCTGTTTTTCTTTTAAACTTCCATATTTCCTATATAAAGTAAAAGTTCTTTGTAATGAGAAGGCCTCTAGGAGGTATTGTGTCTTTACTTCTGTGGGACAAAAGAAGTTTCAAGACTGTCACCGAAATATTTCCCCTTTGGTGCTTATAAGAATCCTTAAACACTTAGAATAGAACCATTTAGGTTGGAAAAGACCGTTAAGGTCATCAAGTCCAACCATTAACCTTACACTGCCAAGTCCACTACTAAACTGTGTCCCTAAGCACTGCATCTACATGTCTTTTAAATACTTCTAGGTATGGTGACTCCTCCACTTCCCTGGGCAGCCTGTTCCAGCGCCTGACAACCCTATTCTGAGAAGGAATTTTTCCTAATATCTAATCTAAATTTCCCAGGTGCAACTTGAGGCAATTTCGTTTTGTCCTACTACTTGTGATTTGGAAGAAGAGACAGACCCCCACCTCACTTCATCATCCTTTCAGGTAGTTGTAGAGAGCAATAAAGTCTGAGCCTTCTTTTCTCCAGAGTAAACAACCCCACTTCCCTGAGCTGCTCCTTACAGAATTGGTTCTCTAGACCTTTCACCAGCTTTGTTGCTCTCCTTTGGACATGTTCCAGCACCTCAATGTCTTTCTTATAGTGAAGGGCCAAAAAATGAACACAGTATTTGAGAGGCAGTCTCACCAGTGCTGAGTGCAGGAGGAGAATCACTTCCTTATTCCCACAGACTGATTTCTTACCAGTCTAAAGGCATAAAGAACTTAAGAAGGAAATCTGAACTGGTACATGTACATGAAAAGGAAAGCACAGGTTTCATACAAAGTATTCATCTGCCTTTCAGCAGAACCTGTACTACCCACTGATCCCATTTTCTGTGTGTAATGGGCATGTGATGTAATTCTGGAAATGTGTTCCTGCATGGTTGAGGAGTGTTTCATATAGATTGCAATGTCTAGAGTACTAGTATTGAAATGTGCAATGCTTTAGTACTGATGAATCACCTAGATAAAAGAATGACCAGCTAAGAAAACAGATTAACTATAATGGGAAATCCGTATCCGCTCCCATGCTATCTACCTTAACTGATGAAAAGAGCAGTAATAAGTATTAATTAGTGTTCAAGCAGAGCTTTTTATTATCACTGTCTTAGTCATTGTTGTGGCAGCCATTACTGAAGTACAGAAGTTACAAAACGGCAAAGACTACTGCTCCTGAGACTTCCTGCAAGTCATGGCCAATGCAATTGTGTTGGGGAAAAAAATGAATAGCTTCTGTGAGGAGTACAAGCTGAGAATTTCCATTTCATCTGCTAGTTCCTAGTAAGCCTTTGCAGCTAAACAGTGTAAGAACACCACCTCATAAAACTTGCTATGAATATGCTACCAGAATGAAACAAAGAAGGCTGCTGCAGAACTCTGGCCACTGAAAACAAAACCACAATTAGTAGGTTCCTGGAGGAGCTATGAAGATTCACACCAGCTGAGCATCTGGTCTTGGCCAATGGCCTAAAAGATTGAATTGAACTTAGCAGCACTTCTCAGTCAGCTCTGCCTGATCCCTACGTGTCCATTTTATTCATTTTAACCTAAGATGAAAAATTAATCTTAATTAATTTTAAAGATGTGACATTTTGCAGACTTAACTGCAGGGTTTCCACTGTCTTTCACAGAAATAGCAGTACACTTTGGAAGAACATCCTCTTTATTCCGAATAACTAGCAAAAGCAGTAACATTAAGTCTTATTTTCTTGAACAGATGCCCAGCAAGGCTGTATAAGCACAAAACTACTAGTTTGGAAAACAATATATTTTAAAGCAGAGGGATTTTACATGTGGATTGATCATTATAGTACAGATATCTTTTGCAAAGAGACACCTTTACCTGACTTCTCTGGTTATTCTGGAGTGTTCTGTTCATGCAAAACATCTGTAAAATTACTTACCTGTCTTTACAGCCAATTTTGGGGGATAAAATAATATGCAGGTTTTTTTCAGTGACAAGAAGTGGTTGATTCATACACTGAACATGTTTTAATTTACTTCTTTTCCAAGAAGCTGAAAACACTGCAAATTTTGATCTTCCAATTTTTTATGACTATGCACTAGTTTAAAATACTTTATATATAAAAGCATCCAAAACTCTCCCATATGAATATTAGAAACAAAACCACCTCATGCACACCTTCTATACTATTGCAATTTATGAATCTGAAAATGTAGGTTATCAGTGTCAGCCCTGGAGATTTCCCATCACTGACTCACTTTAAGTTCTCATGAATAGTCTGCAACTAGAAATCCTAGCTCTTGGGTAGAAAAGAGTCACAAATTCATTAATGATTAATTCTGAAAATGAGAAAATAAAACAGGAAAATGTGTATGGCATTTAAGAGAGGATAAAATGAGGAATAGCAGACAAATAGCATGGGGAGAAGGATGAATTATGAGAGGCAGAACACAACTTTAACTGAAAAGTCTGAAAAGCTAAGGAAATTGCTGGCCCTCTCTCTTGCATAAAATACATTTTGCTGGTTCCACATAACATTTTAAAACTTAATCCCTTTGGTCACCCCACTACTTGGCCTCCCTCTGAATTCTCTTAATCCTTTCTGCACAGAGGAATGATACCTTCAGCTCTTGCAGAAAGTACATCTGCAGGGCTTTCAAGTGCCGTGGAAACCAGACACAAATTACAACTAATTCATCATCTTTACATTCTTTTATAACATTAAAGATGCATACAGTCAATACTTTTTAAACTTAAACCTAAGCCTCCATCTCACCTAAAAAATAACTTGAACTCTCGTGGCTCAAAGAGAAAACAGATTCTTCCTGACATAGCAACATATAGAGCCAAAACCCCCCTGCAAACATCTCAACTGCAAGGATAGAAGAGCAATAGAAGCCCACTCCAACAGTCTGGAAAGATTTTCAACTGGGATCGAGAGACCCCTGTAAGCAACAACTAGCTTTCCTAAACCTTTCTTTCCACTACCCTGTCCCAACCCACACACACTTACATTGGAAATGGGAAAGAAAAGATGCTACTCCCTGTCTTCAAGGAAAATTTCCCTAGTGCACCTAAGACAGTCTGAGCTATCTTGTGCCAAAGCAGAATTCAAGCCAGAGAACTCACTGTCATTCTTCGTATACGGTTCAAGCAAACTTCTTCTGCTTGAGAGTAAGAAAAGTTATTACTGTCCTCTCAACATCATCTGAAACACTATTTTCTTTTTCTTTATTGACAAAGAACCTCACTAAAAATAGAGAACACGGCAGCAAATTCTCCTTTGGAGAAAATTGTCACATCTTTGTCTTCATTAGAGCCACTGGTTTTCCTACGTCACTGGATGGAAAACATGAACATTTCCAGAACTCCAAATGTATTAAAATGATTTCAGCTTTTTGTGAATCAAGGCACACATTGTTTGAGTAGGTCACAAATTACTCAACATGTGTAATAAGCTTGTGGCATATTTTGAGACACAAGCTGGAAAACACTGCTTTCTCATTATCTACTATCTTGTGCTCTTCAAGAAATTTATCCACTTCTTGTAAAAAGAGAAAATAGAAGACTAAGCAATTTCAAGCTGTGCCATTGTTGGTTCACAAGTTCTATCAATAACCTGTACATTCACCTAGAAATACCAAGAATCATTACCAAATATAAGTGCTAGAGATATTTCATGAAAAAGAAAAGTTTTTATCCTCATTATTACAATCTTGAGGTCAGGCTTGCAGCTCTTCTTCACTTGAACAGCATCATGGAATTTAAAGCTGTTGAGAGTGTGATCCTGTAAGCTACAGGTAGCCTTCAGCTTCCACAATCTTCAGTAAGTACATCCAAATTGTAGGGATTGTTTCACAGCATCTGGTGCTCTCCTTGGCTGTATCCTGCCTCCCTCTTGGACAAAGAACCAGAATACATGCCACAATGCTTGCTTCTTACTGGAAAGGGCATTGGACATGTGGTTAAGTAGGAAACCACAGTACACCCCAACAAGTGGACCCACTGGACACCAGGACTGGTAGTACTTTATGGGATCCATCGGTTTCACAGTTTCAATTTCATCAGGAAGAAGAAACAGGAAGGTAACTCAGACTTCAGATTCTTGGTGTGAAACAAAGGCAAGTCCGTACAAAGGAATTCCTGCAGAATTAACCTAGAATGGTTTTGTTAAACCATTATCTTTAAATGAAAAAGTAAAGGACTTTAACTTCCTGATCACAGCAAGTATTTCTGAGTCTCAGAATCTCTTTTTTTTTTTTCCTTCCAGAAGATATTGGATTTTGTTAATTCAAAATGTTTTGCAATTTGTCAAGGTTAAAGATCATCACACCTGTTTAAAACTTCATGAATACAAACAGATAGCAATCATATCTGCAGTGACTGCTGAGCATATAATCTTCCTCCTCAGAAGCATTCAGGAATCAAAACCACACGCCACAGGCTACAGTTCTGTCATCTCTCATAAAAGTAAGAATGACCGTAAGTGTTTAGGGGGATCTTAAGGGAAAAGAACCACCGCATGTTTCAGAGTTCTGAGAATATGTGACAGGCAGAAACTTCTGATGCCTTGCCCTGTGGCTGAGGCTGATTTACAACCAGTGGAACTTCAATTTGCTTCCAAATGAATAGGGTTAATTAGTTCCTGATGCAACAGAAAACATTTACTCCCATATCTGAATATTTGTAAAAAATGCATTCAGTTGTCTTTCACATTCTCACACACACAGAGGGAAAAGCCAAAACCTCAGGAGAGGAGAACATTCTGAGAGTTTTAGTGTGCTGTGCTGTGTCTTCGCTGTTCCACCAGGCAAAGGGCCAAGAGCTATTGCCACAGAGACAGCTGAGATTTTGGCCGTTAAAACAAGTAGATGGTTCTTGTGCTGCTCAATGCTCTCAAGGTAGAAACAGCTCAATTTCAGAGACAGTGATAAGTGAGGGCCAGGAACTGGGAACACCTGGCTTGACTCTTTTTTGCTTTGCTGCTCGCCCTTAGCTGTTTCATTTCCCTCTACTACAAGCTTAAAGAAGTTGGCCTTATATGACAGGCAACTGTATGTAAAAAGAGCAGGCTGTCTTTCTCATGTTTTCTTCACAAATGAGGCTTCAAATAGTCTGAGACAAAGGAAGGTTAGGAAATACAGAGCTATAAAGCTTTTTGGAATTTCACATTTTAAAAAAGTGTACATGTCATGTATCTGATACATACTGGCAGAGTACTTACTATTAATCCTTGTTCTCCCGGTTTTCCTGGCTCACCCTTCAAATAAAAAAAAAAAAAAAAAGAGTGAATAATTTCAGTAACATGTCATGTAACATGTCTAGAATTCAATTTTCTACTTAATGAAAGTATCTTAAAAATCCATTCTTAAACATGTATGGCAGCTGACTGTACATTACGTATATTACTTTTTTGATTTTCAAACTGGTAGGCCAAATCTCAGACATTTTAAAAGGCAAAGTACTATTTCACAATCAAGTAATTGTATAGTTTTTGACACAATGGTTAAATATTGATGTCCTGACTGTCTCTTAGTTCCAAATATAATATTCCATTCCAGTCCAGTCAGTGGTGCTAAAGGACACAGAGAAAGCTTATTTTTGTGTGTTTTGAATCCCACTGTTTTCATATTCCAAAATGAGTGCTTTGTGCCATCACCTTAGTAGGCAGGCATAACTTAACGGTGCAAGTTATTATGTGCCATAAACCTATAAAAATTGGTATCTTGAAGCCATGCAATAATTACTCAGGTATTAAATACCTGGATTGGCTTTCAAAATTGTAACCCATCATTTTTCCAATGTATTCTTTTTCTGTGGGCACAGCTGTACATAAAGTAAGAATCTATTTTCTCCCCTTACTTCCATATGAACACTACAGCTGTCCATAGAGACAGTAAAACATATCAGTTGTACAATATGGGCTAAAAATAACTGTCAAAAAAATAGGATTCCTTATCACTTCAGTGATCTGCATTTAAATCACTCCCTTGTAAACACAATAGAGCATGGGGCAGTCCACATGCTGTTGTTGTATCAGCACAGTTGCAGGATCTTATTTAGCAGCTTTTGTCATAAAAGAAAACCTGTCAAATAAACAATGAGAACTGTTCTGATGATGTTGTTCTTGATAACCAAAACGAATCAGAACTGCTTCTCTGGGTACGCGTGCAACACTATGTTACCCCATGCAATGCTACAGGCTTGGGGAAAAGTGGCTGGAAAGCTGCACAACAGAAAAGGACCTAAGGATGCTGACTGATGGCTGAACATGAGCCAGCTTGTGCCCTTGCAGCCAAGAAGGCCAACAGCATCCTGGCCTGTATCAGCAATAGTGTGGCCAGCAGGGCCAGGGCAGAGATCATACCCCTGTACTGGGCACTGGTGAGGCTGCACCTCGAATCCTGTGCTCAGTTCTGGGCCCCTCACTGTAAGGGAGACATTATGGTGCTGGAGCGGGTCCAGAGAAGGGCAATGGAGCTGGTGAAGGGTCTGGAGTACAAGTGTGATGAGGAATGGCTGAGGGAACTGGGGTTGTTTACTCTGGAGAAGGCTCCCAGGGGGGACCTTATCACTTTTTACAACTACCTGAAAGGAGGTTGTAGTGAGGAGGGGGTCGGTCTCTTCTCCCAGGTAACAAGTGATAGGACAAGAGGTAACAGCCTTAAGCAGTGCCAGGGGAGGTTTATATCGGGTATTAGGAACAATTTCTTCCCAGAAAGGGTTGTCAGGCATTGGAACAGGCTGCCCAGGGAAGTGGTGGTATGACCGTCCCTGGAAATGTTCCAACACCATGTAGACGAGGCCCTTAGTGACATGATTTAGTGCTGGTCTTGTCGGTCCTGGAGTAATGGTTGGACTTGATGATCTTCAAGATCCTTTCCAACCTAGCTGATTCTATGATTCTATGATTCTGTGTGTGCATTGTGTTCAGAAGAAGATACGTAGCATCTGCAAACACACCAAGATACCCAAGAGAGAGAAACCAGATATACACAGGTTTCTGACAGCTAATTACCCAAGCTTGTTGGACTTTTCAGCTCTCTCTGAAACATTGCTAACTTCTGGATACAGCAATTACACAGCCTGAAGTGAGTATCAAGATATCCTCATAGGGATAAAAAAAGGGAAAATAAAGATGAAATAATTTCAGGAGTTTGTATCATTCTATTGTCTTATTAACAGAAAAAAAAAATCTCATTCTGTTTTTATTTCATTTTGGAGGCATTAAAATTTCAAAGTCTTTGTTCTGGTGTCTGTGGGATGCAAAGGTATTACTCTGTAAGAAGGCAAGTATGTTCTGGTTCCAACAGGATCTTCCGTGGACATCCAAAGAAAGGCTTAGGCAGAAGGCTGAGCAACCCTTTCTAACATCTCTTCCTTGGTGCTCTCTGCTGGCCATAGGTCCAACAGCATGTCTAACATTTCTACCTCCTCAGCTCTAAAGATTTCCTGCCCAAGAAACTAACACTTTCTCATCTCTAGAAGCTTCAAGCATCTGAAATAGGTTGCACACTTCTGGGATACAAGGTGGTGATGACAGAGATGGAGATACGTGGGCACACAGGCTGATCCTTCCCCCTGGTACACTGTGGAAGAGAAGTAATGGGGTTGCTGGAGTTTCTCCCTGTGCCTTGCTATCTTGGCTGCATGGCTTGCTTAGGATACACAGCAAGCACATGGGCATGGGGGAAAACAGGGGCCGAAGTATATCTTATATCTCTGGTGATTGTAAAGCTCCTTGCTTGAGAAAGACAGGTTGGAAAAGAAGTCCCTGCTTTGCCTAACACTGCAAAAGAGGAAATGACTGCCTTCTAATGGTGGCTGACCACTGTGAGGACGTCGTCTTACAGCTGTGCGGTGCTGCAATGTCCTTATGCATAACACAGTGCAGCTATTTTGTTGTTCAGCTCTTTACCTCAAAGGTCCATGCAAGCCTTCTAAAGATACAAAGCTGTCACCACCTCTTGGCTAAACTTTTCCTTTACAGCTCTCCTGCTGACTGCACACCACACAGCCATGGAGAAAAAAAAACCTTCTGGGGATCAGGATCACTAAGCTGAGGGTACAGGACAATAGCAAGGAGCAGAATGGTAACAGCAGTCAGCAATCTGGATGTTTTCTATCTGAGTGCTTGTTTGTATCTGATTCTAAAGCAGTATTATGAACTGATTTTCCATAATGCTATGGGGCTTAAGATAGCCACAGCTTAAAAAACTATAAAAAGAAACTCTCCCTTGCCATCTAAAGTCAAAATCACTACAGAACTATTATAAAATGGAATGACCTCATTGCATAAAATGCATTAATTCCCTGTTATGAGAAACACTAATGTTCCCTTTGCTAAAAAAAACCACAAAACCCCAAGCAACACACAGTCATGTTGCAATCAGCAATGCCAGCTGATTCTAGCCTCTTGCACTTGAATTATAAAAATGGCACCACTGCAGTTAGAAATGTGTTCTGGTTTCAGTCTCACCCTCACTACACCAAAGCAGAAGCAACTCTGCTGACCGCAGTCAATTTTACCACATTGAAAGGAAAAAACAGAGGCTGAGATGAGGCCCAAAGCCTGACGTGCTGCAGGATGAACAAGAAATGAGTAGGTGCTCAACAACGGAAACAAAAGACTTTTAATGTCATTTCATAACCTTGAGCTAGGACTTATAAGGGCAATAGTGGTAAAAATCAAAACAAACAGGGAAATTTTATGTGTTTCTGCCCTAGCCCCACATAATAGCTATGCTTTTCCTTCAAAAAGCCCTGTTTCTATTTCCAGTGCTGGTCCTCACCTTGCTAGTTCCCTGTGTGTCCTCTCGGCCGTAATTTGTACTTATCATGGGGAGGGGTGTGTGTGTGTGCAGCTGTACATGTGGCGCTTCAGTTGCCTTATCTCTTTCCTGTCTGTGATTCCATTTCCACATTGATAACACAGTGGCATTCATGATGAAAAGAGAGTTACTTCTTTCAAAAGAATGAAAATTAAAGAGCCTACTCATTCAGAGAAATCTATTTCAATACAAAATATAAATCCAAAAACATACTCATATTTGGTTAAAAAAAGAAAAAAGAAAAAAGTCCATGTATTTATGCATCTGTTTAAAAAGTGTTTAATCATCAGGTCATGAAGTGCCAAAAGCAGAGGGTCAGACACTGTGCCTAAACCAAACAATTAGCAGTAATAATGGATTCTGCTGGTTGTTCTAATGAAACATATGGAATGAGCCAAAGAAAATGGTATTGTTATAGTTGTGTAAAGGTGGCAGAACCTGACTCCAAACTTCATCAATCTTTGGGCAGCTATTAGCAATTTATTACTTTAATTCCATGTTTTTTGAGGCTAAATCATTAGGAAGTGAGAATTCAGGCCTGTCCATGCTACAACATCTCAAATTCAGCTTTATCTTGAAGTTTGAGAACAAACATTTACTACTTATGGGAGGGGCAGACCCTTCTCATGCATCTATCAATGCTTACATTACATCAGTGAACAACATAGAAACCTTAGAATGTGTCATGAAACTATTAAGAGAGCGAGGTGAGGAACCTAGGTGTTACTCTTGGCCCTGCAATGAACTTGCTCTTTATGGGGGGGACTTCAGGTACACCTGCCTGTGGTTCAGCTTCCACATATCTTACTTGCCAATCTGAGGTAAGATTGAACCTTAGAACCTTAAGAACCTCAGAAAACACCTTTGAAACTGATCTGACATATACTTGAGAGGCATTCGCACACCGTGACAGCCACAGACTAACTCACCGGTAAGCCTGGCATCCCGCGAGGACCATCTTTGCCGGTATCTCCTGGCGGCCCTCTGGGTCCTGGTGGCCCTGGAGGTCCAGGGGGTCCAGCTTGTCCTTGGTCCCCCTAAACCAACATAAAACTCGTCACAAGTTTGCTTTATAGGCACCAACCACATACAAAGACATTGATTTACCCAGAAAGATCACAAGACAGACTGGAGGAAGCTGCCATGAGCTGGACAGTGGCTTCTTTACTGCTTATGGCAGAGGCTGGACTTTGCCTTGGAGACCAAAGGGTTGTATCTTTCCAACGCAATCAGCCACAGAGCAGAACATTCAAATTCTAAACTGCTTGTCCTACCACAGCCTATGCCAAAATTTGGGGTAGCCTTGCAACATTTTACTCATCTAGTTCTCCAGAACAAGTAACTGTTTTCAATAAGCAGCTGTTTGCTTCATGATTCACGTAATCATAACAAAGCTGAGGTAAAAAAGAAGAGTCACATGTGAGAATATATAGTTTGCATGGCAATTTTTCAAGTCCATCAGTGATGCATGGATAGATTTCAAATATGAGCATGAAAAATAACGGCTTTTTCATAAAGTTGTACATAATTTTTCATCTGTTCTGGGGAGCTGTGTTATAATGACTATTAGCTAACTCTCTTCATGGCTTTTACTTCTAATTTACCTTATTCATTTGTAAAAGCCAATTTCCAAGAGAGTTGCCAAAACATATTACATTCCCCTTTAAAAAAAAGAGATCAAACCATGGTACTTAAGTTATTTAATTTCCAGTATACCATTGTTAACCTCTGGAAAAAGTCGACTGCATCTTAAATATGGATCATTTAGCAAAGCTACCCATAGCCTTTTAATTGTTAATATCATTAACTGTTGCTTCATTCCAAAACATTTGCAAATGAACATCCTGCTATAAGAAAGCATCTGACAAAAAGGTACAGCAAAGAGTAAACTGAAAGTAAAGAAGAACCAGACTCCAGTGAGATGAAGCACTACCTTAATGAGGCGGCGTTTAATGAGCTGCTGATCAGCTGAGAGAAACCCATGATTGATTTTAGGAAACACCATCTGATCAGGCAGGTGAGGTCAAAGGTTGAAGATCAGAGATGAGAGAATTGAAGAATAGACATCAGAAGGCCCGAGAAAGAAATAAAGACATATTCATTAGATTTGTAATAACTAAAATAATATAAACCGGTGCTTCTGCCTGACAGAAACTGTGCATTTTCCTTTGAAGAAATTTACCTCTAATATATAGGACATACCACTTCATGAATTGACCACATACGATGAATTAAGTGAGCAACTTTTTTCTCCCCAGATTTCCTGTGAAAATTCTTCACATGTATTATTTTTTCATTGGCCAGGCTCTAAAAATCAGCATTTTTATATGTTGTTCTTTCAGCAAAGCTTCTAGAGACAAAGCACCAGTTCAACTTTCAGTCAGATTTTCTAACCAGCATATTGTGCCATGAAGAATGGTGTCATTTTAATGAGGGCTGGAGTTCCAGCTTGACCAGATTGCTTCAATCCTTCCTGCTTAATCTGCAAATGCAGCTTTTAGAAAATCTGTAGATACAGATTAAACCTCTGCTATCTAACACAAATAGCTGACTCTACATGTAACCAATATAGAGTTCACTGACATTTTCCACACTCCTGTATGCCTCAGGGAAGCAGAACTACAGAAAAATCTCATCTGAAAATAAAATACTGTTTGAGATAATGGGGAATGCGGGTATTTCCAGGGCTAACATTATGCATAGTTATAGGCATGATCCCATGCTCTGCATCAGGAGTACTTATACCAGTGCAAAGGCTGTAAGGGTTAACTTAGGTCCACCATGAGGATTCACCGGTATTCATGGTAAAACCAATTTTTTCATGTGCACTTTTATGCTGATGCAGAGAGACCTGACTGAACAGGTACATGTCACCCACAAACCTTGACGGTGAGGATCTGATTACTGTGCAGAGCAGCGACTGTGGGGAAGCCTGGCAGACCCTAGGGACACAGCATAACATGGTACCAAAACAGCACAACACAAACATCACAGAGACAATTTACTAACAGACAAACAGAACGAACACTATGTTTAGTATACCCCACATTGCCTACTGACAGGAAACAGCCTCTCTGTCATATGGGAAACAGAGTTGGGTTTGCACCACACTGCAGATGCCGGCTGTTAGTTTACAATGAGAATATCAAGAGATTTTAGAAGGAGCAGTCCCACAGATGTGACTTTCCTTAAAATTGCAATAAATTGTTATGATCATTTGATAGTTTTTAAGTTATCAGCCAGCAGACAACTGAGCCATTTTCAAGTAAAATGTGCGACAGCAATTTGAGAGTTACATAGAAAGCCTGGACTCTGGATTGCTGCAGAACTTGACAGCAGTGATGGTGGATTTTGAAGTGCTTTGTATAATTAAAATCTTGCTCCTCGTGTTGTGTTTAACATATGACATTCAGCACATAAACTGGTAGTACATATATAATTATAAACACTGAACAACAATCTAGTGCTAGGTCTTGGGTATTCCAGAACGGCCAAGGTCAACATTTTCAAGACATAAAAGAAGCATTTTCACATCCCGGGCAAAATTTCTCCCCTCAAGCTTTTTATGCTACATATGTTTTCTCCTATGTTAGTCTACCAACATGTGCTACCAACATGTGCAGAACTTGTACTTTACTGGTACAAAAAAGAGGAGTCTGGTAATCATGGCCTATTGTGACAATACAAGGGGTGAATTTTACTCTCAGTTCAACACCTTTCTTGTGTTGCCTTGTAGGGTGTGAATCAGAGCTTCTGATAAAGCTGAAACCTTACAGAGTTGAGCAGTGAACTCCTAAAGAAAGAAATCCCCATGTCCTCTCCTTGTCTTTAGCATAGCATACTGTCTGAAAAGAGGCATTAGGCTGAGGAGCACATAATAAAACACAGTCTGGTAGCTTTAGGCTCCCTACATGCATGCTCAGACACATGCCACCTAACAGCATGTGCACAGAACTGGTGGCACAGCCCCTGTGTGAGGCCTGGAGTGTATGGCTGTAGGGTTGCAGCTTGACACCTCCAAAAACGAAAGCTGTGCCTCGCTCTGCATGCCTGACAAGGTGGCTTCCAGGAAATCCTGCTTGAAGGCTCTGCTGGGGCAACCCATGTTGCCACAGTACATGAGCCCTTTGCAGTCCAGCTGGCTTGGTGGAGAGCACCACAGGTAACGGCAGTCTGCCAGGTCTCCCAGCTGCAGCAGGTTCTCTCAACATGGCAAATATTAGCTCTATTCATCTCCATATGCATCGTATCAGAGAACCCCTGCATCACAAAGACCGCAGTGGTCTTTACAGAAAAGGCGGAGTAACTTTCTGATGAATGGGTGTCCTTTCACTAACACCTTCATTGGCTTCATTCCTGATATATACCCATGACCAGAAAGCTGAGATCCTGTCAGTGGAGCCCATAAAGCCTTCTTCCTTAGTTCTAACAAACGGTGGTGTGGCTAACTGCATTGCTTGGTGACCAGAAATCTTGTCTTTAGAAACAAATACAAAGATAACCCCAAAAAAGGCTAAAGCTCCAAACATTTAAACTCACTCACTCTGAGACAGTACTAAGACAGGAGAGATACATAATATAGAAAACAGATGTATCAAATTTGCAATTCTCTTATTATGGAATATAAGTTATTAAGATAGTAACTTGCCAGAATCTTTACATCTGTGACTCATTAGCCCTGCTGTGCACATGGTCCATTCCTTTTCTAGATAAAGCTACAATACCCATGTAATGGAAATGAGTACAAACAAGAAACCTACAAAAGGACTAAAATCTGAGTAGCAAGCAATACATTTTAAGTCTCATTTATAAAAAAAAAAAGATAAACAGAAAATCTTTCAACAACTTCATTTTTACTCCTCAGCCTTTAGGATTACAGCACAGTAATTTTCAGTTACCTCTAAAAGCAGTATATATTCAATTTGACATTTTAAGAAGTGGAAACTCAAAACTCATATTAGGTTTGATTTCTTTCATCTTGAAAAAGGTAGAGCTGAGAATTAATAAAGAAAGGAGTTTAATTGGAAAATGTAGTGGTTTGCCATGAAAGATTTCTTTTTTTTCCTCAAGAAAAAATGAAAAAAATTTGAAAGATTTGTGTAGCTCCACACAAAAAACATTTACATAGAGCACTTCTCAGTCCAGCCCCAGCATTCTCAGTGCTTCCCAACACCACACAGACAAGTTCAAGAGCAGCTACCAGTACTGCAGTTTCTTGCAACATATGAGAAAATGGGAAAACTCCGTTTTTCCATCAGCAGCTTAGTAATGTCTTTCAGCTTGTTCCTAAGTAGGACAAAGCTTTCTTTCCTTTGACTAAAGCAGTCATAATCTCATACATTCTGAGATTCACAGGTCAGAGACATGCAATGCCATCTTGGACCTGAATCATCTCCCCATATGTAGAACACGCATATTTGGAGAGAGCCAGGAACACAGGAATATTAAATCGAACCCAGCAAAGAAACTATAATGGGTGCATAGTTTTTGCATGTGTGGGAGGCTTTAGAGGGCACTGCATCTTCTGGCATCCATGAAAGATAATGCTGGCACACAATGAGTTTTGAAAAAGGCATAAAAAGAGCTATCCTTCCCACAAAATGAGTTCTCTTCTTTTCCTGTCACTCTGCTATAAATATAACTCCAAATATCCCTTAGATCTGTTTTCTTTTTTCTCTATCTAAAGCTGTTCTCAATGATGGATTCAAAGCTACTCTATTTTCTCTTTATTTGGTTTGATTCTTGAACTTCACATAGGAAGGGCTCTTGTTCTACACCCCAGGAGGCCCTCACAGAATACAAAACACTACAGTGATCAACAGCGACCACTGGCCCACTAAATTCCTCTGCTGACAGCAACTCAAGCTCACCCTGAAATGCTAGCTGGTTACAATTTCCAAATTAGCACATTTGTTGCATGCCTCACTGCAATTTTTGCCCAAATGCCAAGCAAAACATGATGCTTGGAGGAGGCTAACAGGCCTCATAATGCACTGTCCTGCTTACCTGCCTGGAAATGTCGATAAAGCCTACTTGTCCCCAGACAATAGCTACAGAGAAAACTGAAAGATGCCAGAACATCATATGATTTTTCACTTAGTATAAACAATTCTTCTGTTACATTACCACAGCCTTCAAAGACATGATTCCTACTAGCAGTCCTATATTTTTCAGGTACATTCCACTTTGTGCATTGGTCAACATGAGGTCAATATTATAAGGTCATCATAACCTTGTCATATGGCAAGTATAATACAGTTAAGCAACAGTATTTCTGGTTTTACACTATGCTACGTACACTCCATTTTTACTATTGCATTTACTTAGCATAGTAAATGTCACAGTCGTCCTTACGATTTTCCTTCTGACCTGCCAATAAACCCAAGCTGCACAAGCTTACATGTTTCTGTGAAGACATGGTAAATGAGACAGGAATTACCACCTGCTGTTCACTTGCACTTCCTAAGGTTACAGCCAGCTGCTGCTATTTCACATCAAATCACACAGGCTTCTGGCCAGAGTGATCCTGACACTCTTTATGGCTGCTTTACCTCCCCCCCACCACCACCTCCAGTTCTAATTAATCCTTCAGACCAAGTACCAGTCCTGCAGCTAATTATTGTACCTGCCCTGGGGAGTACAGTGTTTGGTATCACCCTGTACGGTGCCATGGACTCTCAGCAGGAGCTCTTTTATATAATCCCTTTTATCATAGCTGCTGCTTTCTCCATCAGCAAATCTGC
Organism: Coracopsis vasa; assembly: GCA_026283785.1. Taxonomy (NCBI): domain Eukaryota; kingdom Metazoa; phylum Chordata; class Aves; order Psittaciformes; family Psittacidae; genus Coracopsis; species Coracopsis vasa. The sequence continues at coordinate 27,471 of JANHGB010010814.1, forward strand.
TAACTAAAACAGTGCACCCCAAGAGGACAAGGATCCAGAAGTTTCTTTTTGCTTAGGCAATCATTCAGCAAAGAGCTTTAATTTGAATACATTATGTAATGATTCAGACTTTGTATTAAAATAATAAAAACTGTAATTTTAAGAACTAGCACAAACAGGTCACTATAAAAGTGTTATTTCCTATAATGTGAATATAACGTGAAAATGATATTTTCACAGTAAACTCTACCTGAAACTGCACTCAAAATGAACAAAACTGGAAAAAGCCAGAACTTTTCTATTTTGGTCCTAGTATTAGATGAATTTTCAGTGAGTCAAATATTTTTTCCATGCAACTCAGTTACAAGTCCTGATGAGTGATCACCATTTGACCTATGCAAAATATGTATCACCTTCCTTCCTGAAGGCAAACCTACTGCTCTCACTGAAACTGGTGGTAGGCGTCCAGTTAACTTCAAGATGGGTTGGTCCTCCCCAAAATCAAGCTAGATCTCACAGCAAAAATCTTCTGTCCTGTCTTATGTTTCCTTTCAAATTATATACCCATTGCAGTTATGCAATGCAGGTAAGTGGTTCACTTCTATGATATTCATTAAGAGAGGATGAAATATTTTTAGAGTTGTTTTCAATCAAATTGGTCTAACTCAAGTGTTCAGTATTGCAGCGTGACAGCTGCAGCTTGAGATAAAACAACTACATGATATTTTGTCAGTCACAGGACATGGCCGTAGAAAAAGGAACAGGATGTACAGAGACTTCCTTCCTCACCATTCCTTTGGCACTACTAAAAAGGGGCAAGATGCAAACCAACTGGTGGTGAGTGAAGACACGCACCAACTAGCTCTTAAGCCAGGAATGACAACATCCTCATCTTGGGAGCGTGTATGTGGCACTCTAGAGGGTGTCACAGCTGTTCTGCATTCCCCAGTGGAACCTCAGGAGCCAAACATCAAAGGCATAGTTTGGCCCTAGAGAGTCATCCACAGCCAAAAGGACACTCCTGTGAACTCCGAAAGGAGGCACATCCTCCTTTCGTTTGAGTGTCCCATTGCTTCAGATGAAGTTGGCAACCACTGCAGTCTGAGTTCTTTCCTAACATCTTATAGTCACAGAGCTTGAAGTTACCTTGCTTCAATTTGTTATCCTAGTTTCAGCTTAATGGAAAACAGGGGAGCCACAACAACCTAATACTAGTGAAGCAGAACAGATAATTAGTCCCAGGAATGGAGAAGGTAAATACCCGTGTTGCCTTCTGGCAGATAAGGAAACAAAGTCTCAGAAGTTAAATTAACTGCTCACAGAAAAAATGGCATTAAACCAGATGTCCAGCAGTTTACTCTATGATGCTGCTTTAGTGAAAGTTATGTTAACAGAAGGAACCACGAACTTTCTTTTAGCCTTCTTACTGTGGCACTAACAGCATAGTTTGAAACAGTGGTTAGATATAGTTTATAATGTGAACTATAATTTGTTTTACACAGGACAATTAATAACAGAAGAAACAACAATGTGGGTAATCATACTGCTCAAGTATGAACTTAAAGTGGTGCAATGTTTGTACTATGTATTTGAAATAACACATAATAAACCAAAACCTTACTTTTATTCATACATAAGAATATCACTTAAGGGAATACTACCTTTGCAGAGTTTTTGACAGTATATTCATATAAATGAAACAAAAGAGTATTTAATCAGAAAAGAAAAAGCTGTCCCTAGCTAATTTATGCTAATAAAAGTTACCCAGTCCTTCTATTAAGAAAGATAAAATTCATGAGTAGCACTAATAGACGAAATTAAGAGAAACTTTAGGAGGATATAATTAAACCTCATCAATTGCAGTCCTGTAAGAAATTCACAGAATATGTTTAAGTTATGTAAAATTATATTTAATTAACATAATACTTGGACTATACACCTATACATTTTGGCTTTGACGAGATGTTGAATGAAGATAAAAATTAGCACTTTTTGGGAACAAAGCTTCCTATTACATCACTGATTTACCTACATTTGCTACAGTCAGCATTGCCTCCAAAAAACTGAATCTTGCTTTTGCTGAAGGCAAGAAATCAGATTAATTTTTATACTACTGCCTATTTTGTGAAGCAAACCTTTTCGTCTCTCTAAAAAAAGTGCTAACCTTCAAATGAAATATCATACAAAATAAGATGGCTTTAAAAGATGGTGAAAAGTTAATGATCATGATTTAATCATCACTCAGTAACTAGTATTATCTGATTAAGAATGAAGTACTGATTCTAATGACATGAATATAGGTTTTCTGTTCATTGTCAGTAGAAGTGGGAAAAGGCTCAATATATTACACATTCCATAGAAAACTATTAAATAATAATAGTACACATTTTAAAACTAGAGTTTTTGAAATTTTCTTATGAAAAAACAGGTCAAAATATACTGCTTGGATATCTTCAATTTCCTTTTAACGTGGAACAGTTTATAAAAGTTGTGTCTATAATGATACAAGTGAAGCAATACTTCAGCTAAAAATATAGCTTACATTTACACACGCACTTGTATTGAGCTATTTTAGTAAATAGACTGCATCCAGAGCCATTTCTGTCAACATTAAATCATTTTTAAATAGTTTTCCAGCACAGAACACAACCTGCAAAATTTCTATTGTAAACCAATGATTTCTCCCTAGTTTGCAGCAACTAAGTAGAAAATGTATTAAAAGTAAACAGGTAAGGGGAAAGGGTTAAATAAAAAAGAACATCACTCTCCGAATCTCATTGTTTTAACAGCACACAAGTCAATTTTTAATCTTCAAGTGAATAAAGGTTAACACAATAAAATAAACTTCTGAGTACTTTTCTAGAACTTTCTCTTCTGCTGAAGATATTTTAGAGACGTTATCAGTTCTGGGAAGACCCAGATGCTAGGAAAATTTATTTAAACGCATCAAAGAGAGAAAACAATTTTATGGAAATATGTAAGTATGGCTTCTGGATGGTTTCCCATTGTACCTAGATCAAAATCAATTTAAAGGCAGCTCCTAGCTGATGATTTCTAGACCTGATAAGCAAGGAATCTCTCATGTATCTGAATGAAAGGACAGAAGATATTTACTATGTCATATATACAAGGATGAGAACAGAGTGATTAAGACACTCAGTACTAGCTGTTCCATTCCCAGACATTCACCTCTGAAGATCTATTTCCAGTAATCAGGGTACAATCTATACTTGGACAATTTATCCTTTGCAATCTTACCATCACAAAATCTTTAAAGGCTTTTTTAAATTGGAGTATTTTTCTTTTCAGTAGGATTTAAAAAGTTTCAAACCAATACGTAAAAATACAAACCCAAAGAAACTTCAGGCTCCTTATCTGTAAAACTTGAATTAGTTTAAAAATGTCTATTGCTTTTGGATATTATAGTCAGTCTGTCTGCAAAATTGTGAAATCCACATGTTGATTCCATCCCACAGTCACTTTCAGGTACAATATTTCTCTAAAACAATATGGTATGGTATGTTATTACCTCCAAACCCATTTATTTTACATAGGCAGTGATGGAAAACTATGTGCAAAGGTAACCAGCCACGGTTAAATGGGTTTATTTTCATTTGGTGCATGACTGGCTTGCACATATAATTTCCATTTATTATATTCTAAATCCCCTGGCATAGCAAGTTGAGCAGATTCACCCTGAAGACAGTCATCAGAAGAGATAACTGCTGTACCATGAAACATAAAATGATCAGAGGCTTTGTAGTACTTATTACTCGTGAAATCCACAAGGCAAATAGAAGAAGCTGCTGCAGAACACATTCAAACACACACTAAAAAGATAAAGGGAAAAGCAACAAGACTGAGCAAATTACCCAAGCTACACCCATATACTTCAAAAAAAGGTACATATTACTACAATATTTATTGACTAAACAATCAGTGAAGGTTCAGATAGCTCACAAGGTGTTATTCACCACCTCTTCTTTACTGCTGGCCTTACTAAATTCTTTTGAGATACAGAATTCGGTCTCAGCTGTCAGCTGCTGCTGCAGATATAACTCTGTGCTGTCCTTAAACATGAATTCCTTAGGTCGGATATTTTTAGCTTTTTAGCTGCAAGTGATTCACCAAAACCACAATGTAGCCATAACCATTTTTATGGCCCAGTACAGATTCTACTGCCCTCCAGTATAGGGGGCTGTCTTGTCAAAGAGGGACACAACAGTCTCTGTGTAGCATATACTCCACTGCAGTCCTGGCACTTGTTCAACCTGCAAGATAACAGTGAACAAACCTGCATGTTCGTATTTACTATTGCCAACACTTCCAGTCCAGGGATTGAAAGATGCACACTCTTAACCACTTCTTAACTCTTACATCTGTCCAATACTTTCTCAAGATTTCTGGACCAGTAGAGGCTCTGGCACCTTTGCTTACCCTCCAAAACTGCCCTCTGCTCTCCCATTTTATGCCACCATAAGAAAAAACAGCATCATCTTTCCCTTGCGTCTATAACACTTTTTTTTGTATTCAGACCTCTAACTCTTTCCCTGGAAACTTCTCCAACACTCATAATTCCAGATTCTTATCCTCAGCTGTGTAATACTCTTCATAGTATTGCCCTTCCATATTTATTTATTAATGTATCTCTTTCTTATAGCTTCGTCAAATTTGCTCTCCTGTTCTTAAGTAAACATCAGGTCTTCTGAACGGAAGATCACTTAGTGCAAGCACCTATGCACAGACTTCTGACTGTGCATCAATCAGAGGATGAATGGAGCATTCTCTCCTAAGCCACAGGCACTGGTCTACTCTCCTTCTCTGCCTTCTCTCCTCTTACATTCTCCATGAGGTTCCATATCACAGAATCAGCCAAAATACACAGACTAGCATGGTTTCTGAGAGATACTAAATTTGCTTAGAAGTTAAAACGATGTTTTTACATTCTTCAGAATCTTCAATCTGTGTACTCATGCTACTCACATTGCTACTCTGTATTTCCTTTTTATATCTTTAAGTAGTTTTCCAAAACTTTTTTTTGTGTTTCAACTGAAATAATATTTAAAGCTGTTCACTAACAGGCCTCTGCCTTTATAATGTGCAATCATATTACCAAGCATAACAAGACACCTTTGTAGGTAATTAAAGCTGACAGCACCAACACCAAATTCAGCTATAAACGCATGTTGTGATTTTAGATAATCTTATTAACTACAAATTAAATACACATAAAACACAAAAGAAGAACAAAATAAAATTGTAAGTTCAAATTATTTAACATAGTTGACAGAAAAAATAAAAAAGAAAATCCATGGAACATGCCATTAAAGAGATTTACAGTTGTGTAACCAAAGAGTCACTATATCATCAGAACAATTAACCAAACATTTTCTAATGAAGCACAGATGTAAAGAAGAATGAACTGGTACAGCCAATCTACCTGAACTTTCACCCCTGTATTCCTCTATTTCTCTGCTAAAATAAACATATTTAAAATCTGAAAGAACCTTTACATTTCCACAGCTAAACCATGTTCTGTTTGAATGTATTTACAAGGTGATATTATTAAAATATCAAATACAGACATGTCAGGAAAAAGAGCTAATACATGCATACATGATATCTGTTTACAATTCACTAATTACTAGATACATTTTACATGAAATCTGGAAGTATATTTATTAGAAACCCACCAGCCCTCTGCATTGTGGAAGCCCATGCAAGGCACGAAAACATTGCTGGGGAAACTGAAAGGTTTGGTTAGGAAAGCCAGCTTTTGTACAGCAGAGCAAAATCACTGTGAAACCTGCTTCCACCCATAATGAAAATTGTGTATTTGAATGCATTATTACTGTTACTCAAATCTTCCCAGATACTATCTGGTCATGTTCAGTATTACTGTCCTGCAGACACTTGCTTCAACATGCAGGGTAAAGGCAGCTAATAAGCATAATTAGCTCAGACAGTGTATTTAATTTAGTTTTGCACTAAAGACTAATTGCCTACTCAGCGAAGGGGAAGTGTAACATTGTTTTTTAAGATGCTTACCCGAGGGCCCTGATCACCTTGATCTCCCTGCAAAGTGGAAAGATGAGATGATAGGTTTAACACAGCATCTGTGTGCTACCCAGCTCTCTTACATAATCTAACATTACACTGCGTCAATACAAACGATCTCTTTAGTTCATGCTGGGCTTTCCATTCATCTTGTGTCACCCGTACATCAACTCACCTTCTCGCCTTTTGGACCAGGAGGGCCCTGAAAGAAATCAAAGCAAAGAAGAATTACTAATACTGACAAAGTCCTGGGACACAGCAAGAAACAGGTCTGCGACAGTCTGCAATTTCTTCCTAACAATGTACGTCCTTGTAATTTTTCCCTCCAAATGCCAGGGCTATTCCAGAGACAGCTTCTTCACTGTATTAATAATAGGCACTGTGTAGTTATTTCTCGAATAGTTTGCTCACCCTGTGTGTTGAATCAGACTACTTCAACAAGCAAAACTATGCCTGAAATGGAAAAACTTCTACTGATTCCAGTTAGGAACAACAGTTTATCTCCTATCAGATTAACAAATGTTTTTTAAGACTGTAAAACTTCTTTGCAAGTGCATCTAATAAATTCAGAGACATATAAATCTGCCATGCATTTTGGCACCCTCCTTGGCTTAGACTGCCAAAGAAAAATGGATTCAGGAATCTAAAAGTGGTGTTTTCATACCTATCTTTGGCAATGCTGAAGTTGATGTTTAGTCTCAAGTGTTTTAGGCAAAATTTGCTCTTTGTATAACATGATTTTGCAGAAGTAATATTTATTGTTACTTACCACCAGACAAACAGTAAGGTGACAGAATCACATAACAGCGTGGTCCTTTCCTATTCCATTTTTATTGAGCACCTTCCAGCAAGCTACCACCAGGTTTGTAAAACACTAGTTTTCAGGTTAGTATCTTGCGAATAAAAGCACTAGCAGTCTGCAGAGAACTGGCTGCTTACACAGTGCAGACTCTACCTCTCTTTTCTGAAAGATATGCAGGTGTTTCATTACAAAGAAGGACCTGGGTATGTATGAAAGCAGCTGGAAACAGAGAAGGAGCCATCCAAGCTAGCAGAGAGAGGGTGTGTGTATGTGCATGAATGCAGCACAAGAAAAGGTTGCCACAAGCAAGACAATTAGAAATAACCAAGTGCAACCTAGTTGAGCTGAGCATGTTAGAACCATTTCACAATTTACACTAGTAAAAATTCATGTGGTTCACATAAATGCAAATAGAAGGAAGGTCAGTCTGCTGTCTATTGAAGATGTGATCAACCACATGCAAGTTTTTGAGAATCCCCATTGTAGCAAATTTTCTGCTTATTTTTAAGGGCTTCTGATGCATGCCAGAGAAGAGCATCTGCTGCTAAATCTTCCAAGAAGTTAAAACGTATGCCTCTCCTTCCATAGCCTGCCATGCCTTCCGTCTGCTGCAGAGCACACAGAAACAAGTCTGCTACCTGACTTCTCCGTATCTCCTTTACAAAGGACAGTGCTCACTGCTGAGTGGGAACCATCTGCTCAAGTAACTATGATCCCATCCACTTTGTGCCACTCTGCAAGAACTTGTCCTCTTTAAAAACAAAGTGAACCAAACAATTTAATGAGTAGATACAGCCTTGCTGCACCTTTAAAGGTGTCTCCATCTAGTTTTTTTTATACTTTAACTCTTACCCTTTCCAATGCACATGTTCATATGCATACACTGGAAACTACATGCAGCACTGTTTACAGACTCGTACTTACTTGGATGTGACATTACATAGACTATATTTTCAGCAGGCCCAGTTTAAAACATACACATACATGTCTTTAAGCTTGCAAATTTGCAAACTCATACCATCAGTAACACAGTAACTTCAGAATGGGAAGAAGTAGAATCAGTCAATGCTGGCTGTTTCTGCCTTTTTCACTGTGAACACTGAGCACGAGTGAAGGGCTGTGCTTATGTATTCTACCTCCTTGAATTATCAGACTATTACTGGGCTCTGAATATCTTATTGGCTGCAAACTGCAAATAACATGACCCCTATCTGCTACAGTCAGAATCCTATTTCTTGGGTCTTAAGCATGAAATTACGGATAACATGACATGATCAAGACTGCAGACAGATGTTGGCTTTTGGATCATGCCACAGTTGTGGGAGTTGCTACTGCTTTCATCCAGCTGCTCAATGCCATTCTTACACCCAAAGGTAGCCGTACTTCTGATGGGTTTTGGCTCACAGCTTTTCTGAGGCATGCCTACCACAGCTCTGCCAGCTGGTACAAACTAAGGCAGCACAGACTGCATCAGCTCCCTGAACTAAGCTGGCTCATTGGAACAGAAACAAGATAGAGCATGTGCTCACATGAGATTCAGCCAGCAGATCTGAGGGGCTACAAAACCATCTTCCTGATACAACTCCTGGCAATATGCTCAGCTGTTTACACCTGCAGAAGTGGTCCTTGCCTCACCCTTGCATGTCTTTTGTTAAGAATTCTCTGAAAGAGCAATCCATACCCAAACACGTTTATTTTAAGACCGAATCACATATCTCAATTAATTTTTTTCTTCTTTTTCTGTGCAGAGTTTTCTTAAAACTGCTTGTCCACATCATATTCAGAAATCCAGGGTTTTCTTTTCATTTCTTTCTACTGGGCAAAGCCAGCAACTATGACTGCTTGGTGTTTGCTCTCCCCTAGTGTGACACACTATTCTCTCTATGAAGTCATCCTTCCAGCACACAAATTTTTCATACAAATTCTTCATCAATATCTGACAACTTTATTGTACCAGAAGTTAAAAACAGCTTTTCAAGACGCCACAAGAGCATTTCTAGTGTGAACATTGTCACAAGTGTGAACAATTCTCTCTGCACTTGTATTTGCAATGCTTTTGTTTTCCACCAAAAGTCTTGAAAAACAAACAAAGAATTGCAAGCAAAAATAGCTCTTCTGGATGCTAGTGAATAGAACCAGTGGGGTTTCAGCGAAAGAAAATTAATGCAATTCTGTCATGGCTTGTTCACCCATCTCTGGCTCTTCCTCCATTGTTTCAATTGTTCTCTATTGTTTTTGCAACTTTAAAAAGAAAATTCCTATCCTCAGCCTTTGACATCTTCTTTCCATTTGTGCTGAGAAATTCTCCCAAGGTTTTTACTGCAGAATTTATTAGTGTGTGTACACTGAGTGGAGGCAGGGAGGAAGAAAAATCTGAGGGAAAGCTGGGTTTGCGGGGGTGGGGTGTGATTGGGAGAAAGATTTGTTTAAAGGAGGGCAAGGTTTCTTCTGTTTAAGGGTCTAGACACAAAGAACAGAGTGAGTAAAATAACACTAGCTTTGTAGGCCACAGCATAGACATCCTGCTTTTTTCCCAGGGAGACTTCTGTGCTTTCGTTTATGAGATGGCAGAGATCAAGCTGCTAGCTGCTGCACAAATGTGAAAGCATTTTGTGTAAGTTATATGAAACGTCTGAGGTCAGAGCATTTCTGAAATAACTTTACAGTGTTTTCACTGGAAACAGAGGCTCTTTTCTCAAAGTGTAATTATCTACTCCAGACTACTATACATTTCCAAGGAGAGTTTATAGCCTGTTTCACATAAGCAAGGCCTTGTAAATCACAAACACATGCAAAATCTGCATTCATAATTAGGCGACAAATACTACTGTTTTTAAAACAAGTTCTTCTAAGGCAGACCGAAAGGCCTCCAGGCACCTGCCAGCCAACAACAAAGCTGAAATAAAGGTCAAATCCACTCAACAGCCATGTCCAAGATTACTGGCAGGTGACTTTTTTTTTTTTTTTGGCTATCAAAATCCCATTTCCATTCTCTGATGAAGTCTTTACATTATTATGAATATGAGTACAAGAAATAGAAGAGCAAGTGAATGCAGTGCTACAAAACATGGACCAATCCTTGTGGTCTTCATTCAGAAAACAATTCTCCTTATGGTTAACTGTGATCTGCATGGTTTTCTGCACAGCAGGCATTTTATAATTCATTGCCTGAAATTTGCTGATTTTGCATTCCACTCTTGTGGCCATTGCCACCTTTACAGTTTTGTAAAAGTTATGTTCAGAGGACCTCTTAAAAAGTCAATGTTTGATTTGTATTGGTTTTGAAAACATTCAAAATCATTTGAATTCTCTTACAGATATGTTCTCTCCATATTCGTATTGCCTTTAACCGTAATACAGGCAGTTCTACCACGACTTTCACCAAAACTTTCCCAGCATCTTTCAGAGTAGAACTGAAAATAGTAAGAGATTCTCAGGAAGGGGTTCAAAGAAACAGCAATATTTCTAGGCTCTGTAGAAACCTTCAAAGTCAGGACACACGAATCCAGATTTTCAGTGAAATGTTAGGCAACCCGCATGATGCCACTGCAAAAAGGACCTGCCAGTGCCCAGCATAAGGTGACAACCAAGCAGAATCAGTTGGGCTGTGACAGTCCCAGATCCCAGTAGGATCATTCACCTTCAAGGTTCCTAAGACACCTGAGATGTCAAACTCTGCCACTCGTATCAGACAGAGCTTCCACAGAAGACAGTTAATAATAAGCCGCTAGACACAGCCACTGCTTTCCTGTGTTTCAACCACAAGAGCCATAAGTTAAGGCAACCTGGCAGCTAGAGGACTGAACAAAACGTGCAAGGTTCAGCCTTCGTTTTCATTTGGGATAAAACAGCATACAATGCATTCATCCCTACTAGCAACTGTAGCATCCACAATAAGTGTGTAGCTGGCAGTGTAAGGGAATTGCCTTATTGAGACAAGCAGAAAAGCAAAACAGTCCAATGTCATTTAGGCAAATTCAAAATGGAAACTAATTTGCCAACTTAATTTAAGCATGTTTTCACAACTAAATGACATGCCATACATTGCCAAAGTTAATTCAATTCATACAGTTTATTTTGAGGGTAAGAGGTGGTTTTAGCACATAACAACAAAGTATTCAGTTACAAAAGTCTGACCTTATATTTCTTTGAAATTTGGCTCATGACTTTCACAAATCACAATTTCCTGCTGGAACAACAATCCCAAGTCTAGCCTATAGTTACCGCAAAATATGAGAATCAGATATGCTGAATCATAAGATAAGAGGTTACACAGAGTATTATGAAACACAATACTATTTCCAAGTTCCTATCCTTACTTTAGTCTCGCGTCCACTGTGCAAGCCCTGAACTACTCAGCAATGTGATTTTGGCATTTGCTGAACTCGGCCATATTTGCAGCAAGAATGTGCATACACTAGCTTACAATGCAAACATCCCACCTTGCATCAATCTTAAAAGCACTCACAAGAATTTCCAGTGAGTCCGAACAGCTTCTACCACTGAAATTTTATTTTACATATTTCATTCTTCCTCTTGGATATGACTGACTTATGGTTAAAACTTCAACAAAGAAAAAATCCCCAACCCACCACCCAAAAGACTCTTAGCAATCTTTCCTTTGCTCCCCTTATATTCTCAAGTTTTTGTTATAATATTCAAGGCAGAGAAAAGGAAATCTGAATATTTAACACAATACTGTGCCTGACTTAAACATTATGTAAATGGAAGTAATGAGAAACATTAAATTGATATATATAACAATCTAGATAAACAGCTCAGTTAACATTCACATCAACAAGTAAACTGTAAGTGAATCCTGCCATAAATTCATACAACCATATTCAGAAGTCAGTGATTTATGCCAACACATAAATCAGACAAGTTCAATAAGCTGCCGGCAGGAGAACACAATCTACCCAAAATGCATCAATAAAGCATTTAGACCGTAATTTATATATTCATTTCTCATGCAATGCTTTTGCTGAGATTGGGATAGGGTGCTTTTTTGAACTTTGTAATGTTGCTTACAAAAATCAGCCGATTGCATTACAAGCTGCAAAAGGGTCACTGCCGACTAACTCACTGTGCAGGAAGAAGCATAAGACTCAGTGTCCAAGCAAGAACCTGCACAAGGAGATCTCTTCCTTTCTCTGATATACTTGATTTCTTTGATTAATCAATAATGCTATCCTCCCACCTTTCCTCCTCTTCTACAGACAAACACAATGTTTTTCTTTGAAAACCTACAAACTCAACACAAATAGTCCTATAAAGATTCCATGGTATGGAGAGTATGACTATATACCTATTGCCTGAGCAATGGATCACAAATCAAGGATCATCTTTACTACCGAATGAATTTAAGCAAAAATTATAATCTGGATCAACTGTTAAGTTTCTTGTGAATCTAGTAGCTGCTTACTAGAATGCTAGTAAGATCAAAGATATGGTGACAGAAAAACTTGTCACATTATTAAACATAAGAAAATGGCTCCTGGTAAAGTCAAAAGCCTCCTGACTACCACATACAGCTCAATGCACTGTAATACATGTATTTCCTGAATCTAAACCCTAATTGCCCTGTCTACAGTGCACCTTCCTATTCTCCTACTTGCTAGGTAAGCAGAAATTTATTGATGATGTTAGAGTTTTGACACAATACTGTAGAAAAATACTACAAAGGAAAATCTCACTCTACTAAACATGCAAAACAGCACATAAAAAGAGACATGAGAAAATCTCTCATTTTAGAAGAAAACATCCAGAGTTTCTGTTTTCAGTAACACCATAGGTGCAAGGAAGATACAAACACATAATCTTAGTTACCTCAAAAAGACAGAAACACACAAATTTTTGGCCAGTTCTCAGAACTGCAGGAAGTTATTTGAAAACACAACTGATGTGTGCCCTACAGAAGCAAAACTCCAAAACCAGACAGAACAGTGAGCTTTTTCACTATTACTGTTACATTCACTAATTCCAAATCAACCTCAGGAGTTTTTAGAGTTTAATCCGTGATTTTTAAAATATTTTTTTAAGGACAGTGTAACAAAATACCAGTTTCAGTGTTTAATACATGGTCTATAAAACATACAAAAAATGAGACAATTTTTTGATACAGGCTGGTTCATGCTTCCTTCTTTTCCATCAATCTTCCAGCAGATCCCTGTCTCATTACATGTCCACCTGAGACTCAAAAAAGTATCATATGCTGTCTTAGGTTTATAGAACAGTTTGGGTTGGAAGAGACCTTTAAGGGTCATCTAGTCCAACCCCTCCTTGCAATAGGCAGGGACATCTTTAATTAGATCAGGTTGCTCAGAAACATATTCAGCTTGGCCTTAAATGTCTTCAGGGATGGTGCATCCACCACCTCTCTGGGCAATCTGTTCCAGTGTTCCACCATCCTCATTGTAAAAAATTTCTTCCTTATATTCTGTCTAACTCTACCCTCTTTTACTTTTAAAATTATCTCTTGTCCTATCATAACATGACCTGCTAAAATGTAGAGCATGACGGAGATTAACTCCTCATACTCCAGTATCTCAGGTAGGCTGTTCTGCACTCCTTTACATTCACAAAACCTCCCTACTACTTCTTCTTCTTCCTTTTGCTGCTTTAAGAATAAATACTTGGAGTCCCACTCCATTCTATACTAGACTACTATGCAGCAGATTATTTATGTACCCCTCTTATATCCTCTCCAACAGGAATATATATGTGTGTATGACTTCATATGTGTCGCATGTGTAAACTGGCGGAATTTAAAAACAAGACTGTATTTCTGTATTAGCATCGACAACAGTAGATGTCATGAGTGACAGAAAAATTAATATATAACATGGTAGCTATGGAATAGACAAAACTTATGTTTCTTATAAGTCATAGGGTTCTTGGTAGGATTTATTATTTCATAAGATGTGGTAAGAAGAGAAAGTGCAGTTGACTAGAGTTCTACTTTCATTAATAAATATTCAATTCAGTCAACAGAAATGATGCCAGAGAAATTCAAGGAGCAATGAATTAAACAACTATAAAAAGCAGTTTGTAAGACAAAGAAGAATGAACGGCTGCTTTCAAATTTTACATTAAAAAGAACGAGAGTGCAAAGAGTTTTCAAGGTAGATTGCTTCACCTTTTCCTCAGAAGAACTGCATTTATTGTTGTGTCAAACTACTGAAGCAGCAAAGAAGTTATAGCTCTAAACAGATTTTTATTGCCACAGACTTCACGCCTTTTATTTTGTATTGAACATTAAAGGGGATATGAAAGAAAAGAGAAAAACAACTAGCTCTTTTTAAACTTCCAATTATCCCTATTTAATAGAATAACAATGGCACAGTACTGCTCCAGAGGATTTGTCTGCATTCACCCGTAAGGACTGTACCAGTAAGCAGCCAATAAGCAAACTGTAGAAATATACAGGTATTTTGCTCAAAAAGCCTGGCAACCTTCTGGTCCCCTGTCTAAGCAGATGCATGAGGCATTGATGCCTTGAACCTGATCAAAATGTTCTACTTTATGGAAGTAATTAATAAGCTCCCAAATCAAATGAGAACTTGGGAAAAACAATAATAAAAAATAAGAAAAAGACTTAAAAGGAAGACCAACATAGTCTGGTGGAATTTAGGGCTTATAAAACTGCAGGGATCATGGAAGTACATTCTGGCTTTCTTTCCCAACACAATAGAAATTGAAAAGAAAAAAATCCACCTCCTGTCAATCAAACTCATAAAATCTTTTTTCCAGATTTTTGAGATAAAAAATACACCATTAAATATTTTTTTATACTTCCTTTGGTAGATTTTTATCCAGAGGCCAACTCTCTCATTTATTCCTAGAAGCTTAGCAAGAAAACAGCTCCTCACTGGGAGTTAACTTCCTGCTAGTTTCAGAAACAGTAGTTCACATTCTAACATTTCAGTAATTTTTTACCTAAAGCTTGAATAGTGGCTTCTGTAATTCAAACACCTCTGGTACTTCCCTGATTACTTAGTAGGCTGGTAGATAATTCGGCTGAAATGACAGCGTCCTTTACTCATATGGTCTTTTTTGTTTGACTTAAAAGAACATTTTTGATGAGGATGACAGCCTGAACTTCAAATATTTTGAAGAAAATAGACAAAGGAAGAAAGTGAGGGAAGAGAAGAATTTCAGACCAATGGAGATTCACCACTGCCAGTCACTACCTACAAGAGAAGTACCTGTGGTCATTGAAATACGTCTTCCAAGCTCCCTAAGTCTTCTGGATCTTTCAACTTGACTGCCTCCATTACTAATGTGCAGAGAAATAACATACAGATATCTACCAGGCTGATCCTCCTTTGACAGGCAACTAGGTCAAGGAGAACATTTATGTACTTCATTAAGAGGTGTTGCATAGGGTACAGCTCTACAAAAACATCATAACCACATTAAAAACAAATGATTGCAATACCTGAACTCTGTTCATCTACTTGAAATAAGGACTAGTTTCAAAACATGGCAGCTAGTGAAATAAAAGTAAGTCAATTCAAGAAAAAAAAAAAAAAAAGAAAAAATATTTACTATTTTTACATTTACTATTCATTACTGAGCTGAATCCACACGTGTTTCAGCAGCAGTGCCCTAAGCTGCATTCAGTATTAAAAAGGCATGGCATCCTGTACATACACTGTTTCTAATTTCCCAAACTTTACTACTCACTACTGGATACATTTTCTCATTCAAGGCAGTAGAATGCCAAAGAAAGATTTAGATATTCTTTTAGTGTTGTCTGCAAATTCTACTATGAAATGCTACTGTGTCAGATTACTTAAATCATGAATGGTTAAAAAAAATGAAACATTTTTCAGTGAAATATTAGTATAAAGCCATAGCCACATAAAATATAGCCCAAGTGAAAGGCTTCTGAGACGGCAGTATAACCTCCACAGATAAAGAGCAATGAAATTATTTCACAACCTAGGTAACTTTT
>JANHGB010010820.1:8298-22778 GCA_026283785.1 Coracopsis vasa
TTTTTCCCTTTTTTCCCCACCCCCTGACTCCCCTCGTTTTTTCCCCCCCTTTCCTCAAACAGGGCTATTGCACAGGGTTTTTAGCTGGAACCAACATTTATAGAAGTTAGAGATCCTTAAGCAGTTATTAACAGTGAGAGTTTGACACGTCTGAGAGTTGTCAACAACCGACTTTAAATGAAGTAGAAGGAAAGGGAAATAAACGGTGCTCTCAGCAAAATTAATACACAGCCTTGCAAATTAAAGATGTAGTGCTTTTTAAACAAGGAAAAAAGTGAACTTTGCATGAAACAGCATTTTAAGTATATCTTTGTAAAAATTATCAGGTTGTCAAATGGCATGAAAGTGAATCAGCTCTGTAGCTACATGTGATATTTCTACATTTGCTCAAAAGAAAACAACAAAATCTTGGGTTTTTTGTCTGCAAGTATTTTTCATTCTTATTAGCCCAGATTGCTGAAGGCTGTTTTTGTTCAGCTAGTACTGGAATACCACCACTCTCAGTGCATTCCTTGCTAGTGAAGTATTTGTACTAGAAGAATTGAACACACAAAGGACTTGATTTCAAATTATTATTATTCAAGTTTCTGTCTTTTCTGAATGAAGCGCAAAGGCTACAGTTCTGTGGTCCAGAAAAGCTGTCAAGGTTTTGTGTCAGAACACCCCAAGTGCCTGACCTCAAATGCCAGCTTGAGTCTTAGTAGTAAATAATACCAGTGATACCTGTCCTGACCGTGTTTTTGGTTGCTGTTCAAAGCGGATGCATGGTGTTGTGATTGGAGCAATCTTCTCTCATTAGGGAACTGTTGCTTTGAAAACAGGCAGCACTAGTCTGTGGGACTGACTGTCACAAGGTATCAGCAGGACTAAAGTCACTGGAGGGAACAGAATATAAAAAATGGGAATAGAATATAAAAAGGGAATAGAACATAATATGTAACTAACACATTTTGGAACAAAACAACGAAACAGACCTCCTAGATCAGAGTATTAACTAGTCTATGAGTATCAAGAATTACTGAAAAATACCTTTACTTTTTGTTGTTGTTGTTCCTTAATAACGAACCAACTGATACACATGTTTGCTTACTAGGAACATTCTGTGTTCAAATCCAGAAGACTTTAAGTTTAATCAAAAGGTTTCAGTTTACCTCCACAGCCTTGATGAATATCTTTTAAGATCACAGGAGAATAATGTTGTAGAGAATTAGAACACATCAAAAGCTGACTGATTGTGGATGAGAGTAGAAATAACCAGAGCGATGTTTTCTATCCTTTTTTCCACAATATGAAAATGACCCTTCAGTATACAAGGCACTGGGCATGACATACTAGTGGGTGCCAAAGAGCAGTTTTACTTTTAACTAATTAAGCTTAACTCATTAAAATAATCCTTCTAAAGAAAGGTTTAACTAATCCCATAGTTATTCTTTACATTTAAATTCTTACTTAGCATAAACCTGAACAAAATAATAACAAATGTCCATGCAATCAGAGCATAAAGGAAACATGGAAGATATGAATAACAAATCTATTAAAAGCTTCTTGGGAAAATACCCAAACCCATGGATCAGGGGCTGATATATCAGCAGGCATAAACTGTTGAAGGACATACAGAAGCATAGGGATCTATGGTTCTGATATGACTGATTCTGATGAAACATAATGCTCAGCCTAGAAGTGTTAATATTCTACTTCTCATTCATCAGCACGATCACTCCACATCAGCTGGTATCTTCTTGTCTTGTTTGAGGCAGGTTTTTGATTTTCTTTTAAAGGAAAAAGGTTCTCCCAGTTTGCTGGTTCACTAACATAAAGAAAGACCAGAAATTCAGGACTCAGACCTCACCAAAATGCTCATTTAGAAGCTGCAGAAGAGGCAGAAGAGCCACTGCTTATTTTTAACAGGTTTTTTTCCCAAGTCTATTAAAAACAGGATTAAATTTTAAAAATTTTAGCCAGCTCCAATGTGCAAGTTATGCTGAGCTGTAACATCCACAGATCTGTAATTGGAAACTGAAGCCAAGTAAGGGACAACAGTCTTTGCTGACACGTCTTTTTTATAAGCTGAGATCATAGGGATACTAACAGAACAACTTACATGTACTGGAAAAATAGGTCTGCCACAAAAAATATACTACCATCAACATTATGAACACAGAAAAAGCATAAAAATACATGAACAACAAAACATGTTTCCCCCACTGGTTAAACACTAAGAAACTGCTGCAAGTTACTCAGTATGTCCAACTACAAAACCACTTGGGGAGGGGAGGAATGCCTGTTATGTCGGGCTCAGTTACCAGAATAACTCAAGCTATTGTTAATATCAGCTCTATTGCAGTAAGTACATGGAGGCCTCAGATTCCAACCTCAAAATGTTCTGTTAAATTACCAAAAATGTGTATCTTAGGCTGAACAAACGCCAAAGGATTTGCTTAAAGAAAGCTCCCTGCAAAAACAAGAGCATCCTTCATCTGCTTGTACATCCACCTTCTGTTTTTAGTGGCCACTGTTCTCTCTTTCATATTTTAAAGGAGTCAATTTGCTCTGAAAGGTTATCTAGAGGGCTTGAGCGGAGGGGTTGTAGTGGCTCTGCAGCATAAATTCACAGGAGCTTAACAAAGAGCAAAAATAATCCCTCACCTCTATACTCAAGCTACCTCAAGAATCAACCTGTCATCCCATAGTCAATCTCACTAGTGCAGGATTCTCAGCAAAAAAGAAGGATGGAGCAAAAAGAGGAGTTACCCACAGGTAATGTCTCTGCATCATCACTGGGAATAGGAATTAGCTTATTATATTTTTTGCTTCTGTCTTCTCCACATTATGGAGGAAGAGAGTTATTCCTACTCCTTTTACATGACACTGAATTTGTTACTAAAAGGAGATAAGATTCCTTCCACACAGATGTGGAAACAGCCCAGAGCAGGCAAGCACAAAGTCAGTGTTGGCAGCTCCACAGAGTGTGAAGAGCTGACAAAGGTAACTGATCCAACAGCATTCACAACTCAGAGATTTTTGGATGAGTGCAGGAACATTTTGGGTCATTCTGAGAACCATGAATTTGGGGCACAGAACTAGTTCTGTGTTTCTTACTACCTGTATGCCAACTGTGCTTACCAACAGCGTTGGTTTACAACACAAACACTAAGCCCTTTCCTAAAACACCATTTGAACAGACACCCCCCAGTACTGAGGGTGACTGTGCTGAGAGCAGAGGAGATCCACCACTGTACCAACCCATGATACTGTGGCATACGCTGGTTCAGCAGTGCTTCCTCAGTCTGAGCTGGTAATAGACTGACATAAAACCTTAACCCTTAATGAAGTGAAATAATGTGATTTGCTGAAAGTGCTGGGCCTTCTTCTTATTATTATTGTCTGAAAAGAAGTAACCGATGTAGGTCAGCTTATGAACGTAACAGATGAACAGCATTTCACTGCCTCGCACTGGTCAAAGCTGAAATGCTCTGCTGGGACTCTTCTACCTGCAAGTTTGCAACATCTTACTCATTTAAGACTATGGTTTCCACTTCAGTGCATTCATGATAGAAGGCTTGTCATTACATGAACTTATGGGCCAATCGGGCATAAAACCCCCATATATATTGTCTTAGGTGGTTTAACACCGTAAAGTTTTAGTTATTACTAACAAGCACAATTTAAATCAGATCTTGCTAGCAATTTCTTGCTGCACTGATATCCTCCTGTGATTGAGGCCATAGCTCCAGAAGTACAGTGAAGTTCACTGCCAGATTCTGCATTAAGAAATGGAATTTTTCTGTAGCAGCTTTCAAAAACACTACAAAGCTTTCTGACTTGACTCAAACCTGACGAGGACCTGCCCTCTTGAAGACCTGACTCAAAAGACATCTCTTAGCAAATCCTAAAACAAAGTTATTATATTAAGTTTAAAGTTTCAAGTATTTTGTTTGCTGATACTTTCCAAAGACACATCACTAATCTTAGTTGAAAAGAATCCTCAGTCTCTCCAGGAAGCTGCTGGAACTATTCACATAAGAAAAATCTTAAAATTGAAGTTGTGAACTTTTATAAGGAGGAAGTGAAAGAAATAGGCTTTTCATCAGCCTAATCCATTGAATGAATTTTTTATCTGGGTCTTGGATTCACACTCCTTGATACCTAGGCAGCAAATTCCTTTGGCTTTGGTTTCAGTAGGTCTGGGTTAAGAATCAAAAGTCCTCCTACAAAATCCTCAAAGTACATGGTTATGGTTGGACATGTTACTAGTTTCACTGATGGCAAAGATTTGTCCACCTAAAGTTAAGCAAATGTGCTTTGTTAGGTTGGATTTCTGGTATATGTATCATTATCAGAAACAAATGATGAAGAAAAAGGTCTAGATGGAATTGATGAGTAACATCAAGTGGTTTACTGCATGTTCCCTTCTCACCTGCATCTTTTCTCAGTCTGTGTCTAGTCACCTCACCTCAAGCTGAGAAAGTAGCACAAGAGATTGCCAAAGTTAAAGATGAGCTACTATAAAAAGCATTCCAAAAAAAAACCTGTCCTGTATTTTGTATCAAACATATCAAAATCACGCTTCATGCCTATTCTCCAGATCCCATGTACACTTGTACTTTATGACCCTGTATCCCAGAGATCAAGGGCATGAATATAAGAAGATACAAGGCTAAATACTTACATGTCTCAGCCTTTTTTTTCCCCTTCTTTCTGTTGGTGAGCTATTGGGCAGGTCTGCTCAAGAAGCAGATATCTCTAACAAGCCCTGAGGGTTAAACAATTATGTTGGGGAGAGGAGGAAAGTTAGGTCAATCTGCATAGCTTCATATGGCCTTAGTGACCAGTATGGAGCTGATCACCACAGCTTATGATTACACAGAGAAAAAAATCCCCGCAGTGCTCCATAAGTAAACAGAAAATGCTAACCTTAGCATATTCAAAGGAGCATTTTAGCATGCAGTCATTAAGTTATCTCTTGGTTATTTATTTCTTCTGCTTGTTATTAGCTGTGTGAAGAATATTATTCTAATTATGTCAGCCCAATCAGCAGTATTGCATGTCCAGGCTCATTTCCATTAGTTTGAGCTTTGTCTTTCACACTGTGATACTAATTCAATGAGACATCAAACATTTAAATCGACCCAGGATGCCGAGGTCAGGCAGTTTTGCCCTTCCACTCTATTAGCACTCGGGTGTAATTGTGTTTGTCACTCCCCGCATGACTAATAGCATCAGGGTGACTATCAGAGCACAAATGAGCAATGCACTAATATATTATTTTGTTCTATAATATCAATATGTGTTTATTCAGTGGTTGTGTTAGCCAAGTTGAAATGTTCACTTTAATATAGTAACCATAAACTGTTCACTTAAACAGAGGCACTCACTCATACAATTACTTTACAGCAATAGAATTTGTACTTTGCAGCAATAGAATTTCGCTTAAGTGAGAAAAATGAAAAAACCCACAACCCTCTCCCCAAAAAAACACCCCACAAATAACCAACCTAACCCTCACTTTAGAACTAAGCTTTCAGAGATGCAGCTTGGCCTAAAAGCATCAGTAAAACTATGCGTAGTTCATACACGGAACATATATAACAATTTGCAGTGTATAAATACAAATGTGTTATAAGCTGTCTATAATCAAGGAGTGCATAAAGCATTGGAGCAATTTAAAAGTAGTTTGCATCTTTAAGAACAATTGCTAAAAAACTTCAAAACACCAAGCCTTGAAATAGAATATTTAGATTCCCAAAGAAAAGGAAACCAACGGGATTTCCTTTACATCACTGCAATGGTGCAACCCACTATGGAATTTCAGCATGTGGCTGACTTGAATGATGCAGGTAATCACCAGCTGATGCTGTTCATGTACTTGAAGCTACACAGTTGTCTTAATAAATTCCTAAAAGGGAAACAAGATTAATTACCTCAAAACTTACTTAAACAGAGAAAAAGGAGAGGAAAAGCGCCCAAGCCATAGAAAACCCCAGCTACTTATGAATTCAGCACATATGATAATTATCAAATCTGATAATTTCAGAAAAATTCAATTCCCTCTCCTCAGAGCAATAAAGCCTCTGAGTATTTTAAATGCTACATCGTTTCTTTAACAGATGGCTTCAGAATAACTAAACCTATAAATGTCCCTGTGCATTTCCTTAATTTCCTCTTCTTGTTTATGTTTCAAGGAACATTTTATTCTTTATACTTTCCAGGGCAGAACCTGCACCAGCTTCAGAGGAAGCTTGGTTTCACCTATAGTATTTCTGTTTCTGCACCTCCATACTCCAGTTCTCAGGAAAGAACACACAACACCTTTTGACGCCAGTTTAAAAATACCAACAGCCAAAAGCACTACTTCACACCAGCACTACATGATTAGCTCATTCAAAGTTGAGGGGGTGAGGAAACTTTGGTTTTCAATTGAGGAAACCCAACTTGTTTCTCAATAGTATGCAGTAGCTTTCAACATTTTTAATGCACTACATGAACTTCATAGAAAATAATTCAAACTTTGTCATCTAAAAACACATCCATAGAAAGAAAAACAAACCACAAACCCACCAAACACATATAATTGGTCAACTCCAGGAACTATCTGGCAAGGTTTTAGGATGGTTTACTGACCATCATTGTGTACGGGCACCCCTGCTTTTAGGCAGGGTTTCAACATAAGACTTGAACAATGCTAAAGTTTCCACTTATATCTTAAAGTTTCACTGGCGCCAAGCAAGTTTGTGAAGGTTTTGGTAGCTCAAAATAAAATAATTGTTCTTTTCATTGATTAGTGATAACATGCTAAAAGCTCCCAAAATTGGAGGACAGATTCTGAATATTAAGAGATGAAAGACCTCATCATCAGTGCCTGCCTCCTCTGGGTGAATACATTATGGGTATATGTACAGTTGTCTGTTTTGCAAATACGTCTTGAAGTGCAGACAAGGTTCTTCCCATGAAAATGTACTTCAGATCATGTTGGGAGTGTTTTTGAAGGAAACGTTTGTCCTGTGATGTTGACTAAGGAACTTCTGAAATTTGAGATTGAATTAAAACTCACTCAGTAAAATTCATTTCAGCATGACAAGTTAGAACAAACAAAGCAAACAAACTGACCTGCCTGACCTGATCTTTTTATTTCTCAACTGGTTGTGCACTTCTTGATTTTCTTTAGAGGGAAAAAAAAAAAACAAAAACAAACCCCAAAACCCCCCAAACCATACACACACAAAACCCAAAAACCAAACCACACATATATGCAAAACCCATCCTGAGCCCCCAGTCAACCACACCACAGATTATCTGGCTACGGACCAAAGTACAGAGATTTAGAAATGTCTTCAAGCTATAGGAAAGGTACCTGAGCTAAACTTCCAGATATGTGCACATCACTGAGCATTAGCAATTTGTATCTGGTTTACAGTCTTAGCTTGTGATGAATCTGCAGCAGACAAAATTGGCATCATACCCAGTCTATCTTCTCCAAATCATAAACTTCCTAAACTAATGCTTCCTTGTGCAAAGATATTGGGAAGAGGATAAATCTGTCTTAGCAGGCTGTTTTAATTCGTTGAACCTTTGTGTGTAACTGAAAAAATGGTCCTTATAAATACAGATCAAAGAGACAAGTATACTTTAACAGTTTTTCATTGACCTTTCACTACCTGAATATCCTCTCAAGAGAGCAAACACATCTGACTTCCTACATCACACTTTTGTTTGCTTCCATTTCCAGGAGAATTGGAAAGTACATTTGTTAGCTTCCCTAATTTGAGCAGCACCATTTCTATTCATTTACATCTCAGACAAAAATTATATTTTTATCATGACTTGCTCAAATTAAAACAAAAAAAACCCCACCAAACCCACAACCAAAAAAAACACACCACCTTTTATGGGATACATAACAGATGGGACATCCACTTTCCAGCTTCTGTAAGAGTAGATGTCCAAAAGTATTGTCCAGCCTGATACTGACTTTTAACACAGCCTTGGACAAATTACCGGAAAGTATCTTTGTATCTCACTGATCCCTCTGTGTTGAAGATGTGCTATAAGCCACAAAGTGAAACTCAAAAGATAACATTTGTCTAAAGTATGTTTATTTCTTTACCATACAGATGCAGCAAATATTTGTGTTCCTCTCTATATCCTTCCAAATTATGGTATTATGTATTTCTAATGAGTAAAATTAGCTTGCTTAGCTTTGAGTTTATCTTCAAAGAGGTTTTTTTAATCTTTGTCTATGACAAGCAATTGCTACAATGGCAGAATTGGTGCATGGTTTTCTATCAGAATACTTCTTATGATAAAAGACCAAGGCAAGTGTGGGTGGCAGGAATAAATGCATTTTCTGTCCATCTCTAATTATATATGTCTATACACACATATGAAGAGCAAGTGCACAGGTTTGTATACTTTGTTTTTGTCTACCCATTCATAGTAATTAAACCCATGTGTATTATATTTATTCCCATGAGTTCAACCCTTCCTTTTGACATACCAAATGGTTAAACATATATCTTGCTCCTAATGAGACTCTATGCAACGTTAAACTGCTGCAAATTAGTTGCAAGAGCTTTGCTTTTTATTATAAACGCATCGCTTTCTTAAAAACAACCGATTGTCCATCTCTTCTTCACCCCTGCCTTTCCCTCTTTCATTCATGCTTTGATAAGCAACAGCTCTACACACACAGCTTTCTGCTTCCTGGGGGACAGCATTACCCTTCATCCAGCAATATAACTTGTGGCAGCAGATGGACAACTGATTCGTTATGAGGAAGTTATACCAGCATTTTGAGGGTTGTGCAGGCATCCCTAACTTCACTTAGTGAAGGCTGAGAAGTAAATATCACATATGTAGTAAATCCATAGCACAACACCCCCACCTCCCCATATTGGCATTACAGAGGCCTAACTTTACTAAAGAAGGCATCTCTGCAGATTCCATGGCAGACAGCAGGCAGCATAGGCAGCTTCAGAGGTTCCTGTCTAAGTGGTACAATGGAAGGTTAATGATAGATCTTCCTGCTCATGCCCTAGTATGTTTTTGTTGATTTCAGTTCAAGTTTCTGTAAGATTTGTTACTAATTCTTTAACTTTCTGACAAAAGAAGGTAACAGCCATTTCAGTGCTAGGTCAACTAGGATACTTGGATTCCAAGTCTGTGATGCTTCAGTAAATAAATGTATTCTGCAAATGAGTTGCACAAGAATTCCATGTTTGAAAACAAAGGCTTTTCAAGAATGCCCACTATTACTTTAGACATAAACAACAGAGTAGCAATAGCAAATTAAACACCACTTCAAAATAAACCAATATGGCCCCCTGTGATCATGCTTATGGGCTAGTACTCGAGATAACGCAGATACTGTGAGCAACTAATACAAATGCTAGGAGGAGTGCTATGGTACAGCTCTTTCACCAAACTAAATGGAGAAATGTTTTCTCCCATCACAGATAATCAAAGCTAACACTGAAACAAAGCCTTGAGTTCCTTTGAAAATCCGTTATGAAGACTACAGTGGTTATGAAAAATCTGTGTATTCTTCCTACCAATCTGTAAAATGACTGTGTGTGTGTGTAGGGAGTTCACATACTTTAAACACTATAAATTGGTGGACTATTTTGCTAGCCAAAGAATGAAAACACAGCTTTGGGCATTCATCCTATGGGACCTTTCCTTCCAAGAACAGAACAAATGAGGGAGTTGGTAGAACAGAAGATTTAAGCACTCAAGTCCACTGTACTACCTTACTTCTATTGGGAAGGAAAGTGTCCACATTCTCTTTTATATATTTCCTTTCAGTTCCAGACAGGGTCAAGGCCTGCAGATCCTTGATAACTTATTCATGACAATTAAAAGGCTGGCAGTTCAGTTGACCCAATAGTTCATAGTAGTAGAGCAGCAGTACCACACTTGCAGTTGTCCACACCCAAGCAGAACTGTTGAGTCTACAACCCAACCCATATCCCATAGTGGGAATGGGAGAGGGACTACACATGATTCACTCCCAAATCCCACACATCTTATAAGAGGACATCTTTTAGATTTGGGGAGGATTACAGTTCATTTGAAGGATAAACACAGCTAAATTTTAGTGGAAAGCCAAGACAAGCAGACAAACCATGGCTGATTTTATAGTAATACAGGAATTTAGACGTCAGTAATAATTTCCTCATTACAGTCTGCTGAAAATCCCCATGTTTTCAATCTTTAGCTAATAGTTTTCCAGTTAGTTTCTAATGCAGACTAAAATGTCTTGCTACTATAAAATGCCCCTTACTACAGCTTTGAAACTCAACATCCATAAATTTATATACATAGACATATCTCTAAGGTTAGATTTACCTCCTTGAAGTGAAATGCCCAGGTGTGACACTTCAAAAGGATTTGCTTTTATTTACCAGACAAAATTACAGACACATCACATTTGCAGTAGTGGCCCTGATTCCACTTCATGTGAGATATGTTGTCCCTTTGTTTGCTGCTGACAAGCGTAAAGAGCCACTTTCACTGCAGATAATAATGGTTAATTTATCACACAGAGCAGTGGCTGACCTCTGTGCGTCCCTGGCCCTCCATCACCTTCACACCTGCTCAAGCTAATTGTTAGAGCCAAATGTAAATGAAAATCAACTGGGCTAATAATGAATGGAGGCCATTACTCGCAACAGCACGTTGCTTTACAAAGGTTTATCAAGCTATGATATAACTAGTCTCTTAGTCACAGCTCTCTGTTTTATAAATGACGATAAGGCAAACTCTTCAAGCCAGAAAAGAAAGTCAGACAGTAAGGCAAGAATGGAAGTGAAAACTTGAAAGTGTGACACTGGACAGTATTTAAACAGTCAAAAAGGTCAGCAACACTGCTGAAACTGCATGCAGACAATTCTGAGAGAAATCTGTCTGTATATACACGTATTTTACAGGTTCACACACCGATCCAGGTTCTCCAGATTGATTTAGTAAATTTCCTTGACTTACATTTTTTCTCCCTATTATATTTTCTTTGTTTTTACATTCTCACCCCTACAAAGCCAGCACAGAATTGCATCATATGAGTTTGGCTGTATATTGCATTGCAAGACAAGGATAAAAGAGAAAGTTTATGCAGTCTAGTCAATATACAGTCATAGCACATACAAATTGAATAGAGTTCATGGGATTTCATCACACTTCACATCTCAATGACACACAAAACAAAATCCATTTTACTTAATGGGAAAATACTTTTCAATATGTGCCAACTCAGATATCCCAGTCCTTTCCCACATCTGGTCACAATGCTCTCATTATAGTATCTAACACACATTTTCTATAATGTAAACTCAGTATTCTTTGTCCAGGTTTAGCTATACAAATGTTAAAGGAAGAAAAAAGATTCTGCAGAAAGTTGCCAACAAACTTTATCCCAAGCAAGCAGTGGATAACAGCCCATCAACCCTGTGACCAGGCCTAAGGATTTGCCCCATGTGTAGAAAGCACTGAATCAGGATGTAAAGCAAAGTCACTTGGGTACAAGCAAAGGGCACGCACATTCTTTTCCAATATGAAGATCCCAAAACATTTTTCAGAGTAAGAACAGAAATCTTTTTAAAGAGGATTTAAACTTTCTCATAGTATACTTGATTCTCTTTGTTACCTTCTGAGCCTACTTAGAAGTAAATCCATAGACTCTAACAAGCCTACAGACCACGTGCAAAATACGAACTTGAATTCATCACGATTTTCTCTGTAATTGTCATACTGACTGACTGATGACATCTTTGGCTAGGAGGGGGTGTACTTTCTTCCCATCCCCTCCCGCTCGCCAGGATACATACACTGCTATCTGAAAGGGTATTCTGATTAAAAGAGGTGCCTGAAGCCATCTCAACATCTAGATCTCTCATCTCTCCAGCTCAGCTGAAAAACATGGTCTCTTCTCAGCATTCTCCATCTCCTCTGCTCATGCTATGGCAGGAGTACTGAGCATGGAGGAAAAGTCTCCATTCATCTATGGAATTTTTCAGACATTTTTCCAGGAAGACACCCAGGCCAAATGAGGATCTGTGAGTAGAACAGAGAAACCGTTCTGCACAGTGCCCAAGGCACTTAAAACATTACAGCAAGCATTCCAGCTGTCCATGATATAGGGAAGCAAAATTTATGTGCCAAAATGAAGGGATCCAATAAAACAATTACTATGCTCATACTTGCAAACATTTTGTACTATATTCCAAAAGCAAGATCATTCTGAATATATAATCTGATTGTATTTTTAACTTTTATACCCATTAAAACTTCAAAGTATTTTATGAACAGAAAATTTATGCTACATGTCCCATGAAGCGGTGCTAATCCTTTGGAGAACTAATCATCCCACTAAACAGAATTTTCCCACTCAGTAATATTTAACACAGTAGACAGCTTTATTGTGATAGCAAAAAACATTTTAGTTTCCTAAAAGAGGAAAAACACTGAAAAAGTCCAGGCTTGAGCAACTGTTTTCCCACACAACTAAACTATAAAGAGTATAAAGCTTAGAGCAAAAGAGGGAAACAAACCAATCATTTAAATTATATATCTCATAGGAAGTACACAATTAATTACAGATAGGGCTACTCAGTAAACCCAGTTAAGGCAGGCAGCCAAAACCAGTTAATGCAGTAAGAATGCTCTATTCTATGCCATCTATTAGGCATACAACATTTAAGAAAATTTACAAGCA
Source organism: Coracopsis vasa (assembly GCA_026283785.1). Classification (NCBI taxonomy): domain Eukaryota; kingdom Metazoa; phylum Chordata; class Aves; order Psittaciformes; family Psittacidae; genus Coracopsis; species Coracopsis vasa. The sequence continues at coordinate 21,005 of JANHGB010010820.1, forward strand.
CCAGCACTAACTAGTGTTCCCAGCCTTTATCACTTGTACAATGAGATCAGCCTTCAACAGACAGAATAATTATGCTAATAGAAGGAAAACTTTCCAAAAAAAAGGCAGCCAAATCTAAGAGACCTGTCAATGCCAGTGTCATCAGTGGAGTGATAACTAGTAAAGAGCGGATATCAAAGGCTGTCTTTCTCTTCCCCTCCATGCTCTGTTCTGTTTGAGCCCATGGTGGTCACAGCTCCTTTAACAATATTTATAATGAAGGAACAACGTTGGAGATGTCAACCCTGATTATTCATAAAGGCTCCTCCTGCCCAGCTCTCCCCTTAGGCTAACTGTAAAAGTACCTGATTCCCAATTCTCAAACACAAAAGCGCACAGAGCTTGAAAGCTGAGCTGACTAATAAAGTTTGCATATCCCTAAGAACAAGAGCATACAATGAAGAAGAAAAGGAATGGCAAGATTAAACAAAAACAGTAAGCTTGGATGGGAAATAATAAAAATTTAAAGAGGCAAGAACTTAGATCCCCCCCATACTCCTGTTCATTTACATTTCAACATGTCCTGAGAAGCATCTGTTTTATCTCCTGACTGCTGCATCAAGGTATAACATACACTGCAAAACTTAAATCACATTTTGGAGCTGGAATCATGAGAGGTTGTGAGCAATATAACTTCTAGGTCATTGAACTTCAACTCAGGAGGAATCTAGAACACGGGATAAAACTGACCCAGCAAACAATTCTGGCTTACTGTTCCACTTCAGGGCCTTTATTGTTATTTAAAATACACATAAATGTGGAAAATGCCTTCAAACAAGCAGGAAACTGGACTTACAATAGGACCATAAGCTGGATTTACCTGGTGTAGAGCTTTGACACATCTCTGACCACTTGACAAACAACATGGGCTTGAGGTGAGACTGTCATAGATTTTTCTTAATCACATAGGTGACCAAAAGAAAACAAGGCCTTCTTTGTCCCTCTGTTCTGCCTTGCTTACACTATGAGGGATTCACTGCTGCAAAGGGCAGGTCTCACCTGCCCAGGACAAGCAAGTGAACAGGAAATGCTTAAAGCAAGAGGAAGGAGTCCCTGCTGGTAGAAATACCCAGGCAGCTGCAGAATGATAAGCCTCTTCGCTGGTCCTTTCTTGAGACTGACTAACATCATGGCCTTGCCTCACATTTTGAGAGGCCAGTCTAGTCAAAAGTCATGCAGGAATCTTATAAGCTACCACTTCCTGAGAAGCATCAAGGAGCTGTTTGACTGAACTCAGCAGACTGCTTAAGGTAGGAAGCAATAATAATAATAAATACTGAATCTCCAGAAAGCTACAGGGGCACTTTGAGGCAGGATTAACAAAGTACAGAATCATCCAATACAGAGTTTGAGCAAGATGTTGGGATGAACTTTCTGAATTGGGAGGAACTAGTGTGGGATCCACTCTCCAGAGTTCCCTTACTGGTATTTACTTCCATGATAGAACAGTTCCAGGGCTCAGAAGTCACAAGATGTACGCCAACATGCATACATCATAACTGCTGATAGACTCACAAAGGTAGCAGTGCCACACATCGTCATCTGAGATGACACATTCCCTGAAAGTGAGTCCAGCGGACTATACATGTCCAATCTGTTTGCAACCGCTATGGAAAGTATACTTGTAAATAACAAAAAGGAACAAAACTTTATTCCATTTTTAATAAAAATGGATTTTCCATCACCTTGCTTTCATAGACTGGAATAGTCATGGATGCTGGGAACAAACTGGTTT
>JANHGB010010820.1:28221-46260 GCA_026283785.1 Coracopsis vasa
CATCCACAGAAGTGTTTCCCTTTTCTTTACTATATCCAGTTTATTGCAGGCAATGCAATTCATATCTTCTTCCAGTAGCAGTGGTTCAGGGCCTCTCTGAAGCATTTGTTCTGCCAAGTGACATATTGTGACACATCCCATGAAAATGTGGAAATGTGAGAAAAGTGACAGAAACACTTTACTCCTCATTTCCACTAATGAGAGTAAAACAATAAGAGAGACACCTATAAAGAGTTGCAGTAAGCAATTTATTTGGTTGAAACACAAGCAGCGCTTTTTCTTTCCCCGCTCTCCTTCCCCTTACTTTGCTTAGAGCAGGCTTTTCATTTTTTTTTCATTTTGCTTTATATTGTCAACCAAGAACAGAGTTCCTGAGGAGACAAACAGGGGGTAAAGAAGACAAATCTGTCTGCTTTGTGTGAGAGCTGTAGGCCAGAGTTATCAACTCCTCTGCTATTCAAGACAGATTTGCATATCCAAGGCCACCCGAGGCAGAGAAGGCATTTGGAGTCTGATTTTTTTCCACAAGAACACATCAGGGAGCGAAGCAAAATCAGGAAACTCCAAAAAAGATTCAAGTAACTACTAAAAATCTATAAAGAAAAAAAAATCACAAAACTTTGTGGAGGGGAAAAAAACTAAGAAAAACCCTCCCATTCAAGAATTTCTATCATGGAAAAAAAGACATGTTATACATAATGGAATTTCCAAATACTCATATTAAAGAAACTTCATGGACAGCAACTTGGCACAAGAACTTCATATTGGCATTCGTGCTGTTTCTGTCTATATCTTAATACAACACTAGTCCTCTGCATACAGGAATCAAGGATGACGGTGTAGCCAGCCTGGAAAAAAATGGGGCATTATTTTTTCCAGCAGTCTTGTACCTTAACTGCAGTTTGGTGATAGAAAAAAAAAATAATCCATAGGCACAGACATAAAGGCAGTACATGGTGGGTACATTATGCATCAGCTCTACCATTAATACCCACTACTGGGAAATACTGGAGAAATGTTGGGGAGGTGGGGGGAAATGGTAGGGGGCAAGATTCCAGTATAGTCAGTCCCTAATCACAATGCTTGTCTTCCTACAGATATAATACTGGAATTAACCAAGCACATCATGTCAGCATAGTGATTACAGAAATTACTTTTAGAAATGCTCTCAGTAAAATCACAATACAAATATATTTAAGTCAAAATTAACCTTTTACTGGGAGTATGTATGTGACATACACAATGCATGGACACAGTGTATACACTCCATATTTTTATTGACTAGTAAGGATTACCAGCTAAAGAGCTGCTAATCTTTTCTCCTGCCTTATGACCCACTTTCATGCACACACTTTAATCTGATATAGAGTTACTTTTGGATTTGATTTTGCCATACCTTCCTCACTATATCAATTTTTAATGCAAAAACCTGTCACCTACAATGGCACAGGAATACTTTGGCAAATCAAGATGCTATTGAACCTGAATAAAGAGAGCAGAATTTCATCCTACAATTCACAGCCCAAAGGTCCTGATTCCCATCCATTACCCATATACTGAAGAGCTCTTATAAAAATCTTTTTGACTTCAATATAATGTGTATCATAATTGGTCTTTGATTTAATGAATATTATTAACCACTATCTTAGCTAGACCTCAAACACTACTCAACTGTCTAAAGAGAAACAAAACCATCTCATACCATGAAACAGCAGGCTGCAGAACAGTACTCAGCAAAAAGTAATATGCAAAGCCAAAATTTGTTTTGGCAATTAAAAGGAAAGTCCTGAACCTTGAGATTTTAACATATGATTTGTTTAGTTTAAAAAGAACGGTTGTGGATGTAACCAATTTTCCTGACCATTTTTTGTCAGCACCATCAGAAATTAGACACTTCATAGAACCCGTATCACCTAGTCGTGCACATTTGGTACATTAGAGAATTCATATTCAATTAATTTATTTATACATATTTTCCAAAGAAAATGAGGATCTTAAATTTGCTGAAGTTAACTCTGAATTTAATATCTTTACCATGCTGTCAACATTTCCCATGGATTTGGAAATCTAGCAGCTCAAGTGCTGCCCACTTCCTGACACCTAGAACATGTCCCCCCTTGCACCACATTGTTGTTCTCAGCTGCAAGCCCTGCATGCATGATGAGATCACAGCACTATTATACTGGCAATGGCTTTCACATGTAATCTAAATGGTACTAGAGAGGTACAAAATCCATTTCAAACCACTGTTTTGAGTGAGTTGTTCATGCCTGTTGCTACATCTGAAGGAGAATGTTGCTCTTTCAAAACACTTATAGCAAGTTGGAAAAAAATCAGCTTCTAAAGGCCAAATACACTTTGTTTCCTAATATATACAAGGCCTTTTAGTATAAACAGTGTGCTAACACCTAGACAATAAGAACAGTTATGCTTGTAGTTCTAATCTTTTGGCTCAGCCCAGTGAGCCAGTATGTACTGGTTTTTTCAGCTCTAAAGGGTATGCAAGCTATTTTCCTTGTGCCTTCTCTGTACACAATTATTTTTCAGATGTAAATAGACATAAATAATGCACACAGAGAATCTGAAGCAAGTATGCCCAGCTCTCGCCCCCTTCAGGAGCTACCCCGAATTAAAAGTATCACACTAAACAGTCTGCATTTGATCCACTGGATTGTACTTTAGTATGTCACTTACCATACATTGCTATCTCTTTGCAACATATTGACAGCATATCAGCTTTATTTTACCATAAACTTTGAACACAGGTGGCAATCCCAAATTTCCATAGATAGATTTTACCCTGAACAGTAACAACTGAAACAGCTTAAAATTAAAGGCCATAGTATAACTGTAGCAAACTTGGATTAAATTATCAAGTATGAAACTGGAGGTTATTCTAGTGAAACCCAAGATTTCCTCACCTATTCATATACCATCACATTTCTTCTCATAATGGCATTTCTCACATGGCATATTAACTATTAACACAGTACTAAAATTAAACTGTTCTCTCTTAGAAGCTCTACAGAATTGGTGTGACTGAAGTGAGATTCCTCCCTGGGTGCGCAGAACGGATTCCCCGAATCTATTTCCTGTCTTCAGAATAGCAGCTGCTAGAAGTGCAGCACAGAGCCTGTAGCTCCCATAACTAGTTGGAGGGCAAGGTAGAAATTAAAATCTAACAAGGGCACTACTCTGCAATCCTACAATGCATTCAAGAGCAGCAAAACCAAAATTCATATCATTATCATAAGTGTTTTTTAAACCTATGAAATTACCTCAAGATATCTTCTAAGTCATCTGGGAAAGGTTTAAACTCTATTCTTACTCCATCCACTTCATAACTATTATGATTTTCCAGGTATTAAAAGACTAATTTTAAATGGCAGAGAAAAAGAAATTCAGCAATGGATCTTCAACAATAATACTCAAGTCCCATTTCTGGCTGTTCTGCAGGAAAAAGATAAGCAAAGAGAACATACATATAACACTTGCTCCACAGATACTTAGTACTTGCTTAGGATAAAGACTAGATCATAGTGCTAGGTAGTAGAATTGCACAAGTGCCATAAGCCATACCCTTTGAAGTACGCTGTCACAAACCAGATAATATTCACAGGCTATCTGGCTCATTTGCAAGAAAACCCAGTTCTTGCTATACATTAAAATCAGACAGAGTTTATATGTATAATAATGAAATATCACTGGTTTTGTTTTCATTTACTATGGTTAGCTTCCAAAACAGCTGATTCTATAGCCCAAACCTTTATCAGTGGATTGCTTCCTTTGCCAGAAATCTGAGCTAAGGGAGCTGCAGGAGAATACAGGTCCCAAAAGACTGTGTATAGGCAATACTTGCCTTGGTTTGCTACTGCTGCCACTGGTGCAGCTTTTCCAGCCAGTCCTTCAAGGAAGACAAGGACAATTACATCACCCTTCCCAGCCAGGGGAAAGATGCAGCGATCAAGGCCATCAGTAGTTCAGCAGCTAGATGAAACTATACAAAACAATAAATTATAAAATTTAACTCTTCTTTGAAAATGGGGCTGCTGAGTACCATAGCATTTTGTTATATGCCACAGGCATACCTTCAGATATACTAACACTTCTTTTTTTCAGAGCCTTTATGAAAATGCAATTACAGTTTTTTACTCATTAAAGATCCTTTCGAAAAAGTCTCTAGAAAGCTACACTAACTACATTAGCTGCAAGAGCATACACACTGGACAAGGTTAAGTCTTATGGTAAGTATCTGCCCTAGCTAATTTCAGTCAGTTCTTTCTCCTGTGTTTTCAATACTGAATAGATTTCTCCCTGTACAGCTTGTCATTGCTAGGATTGCTCAGTTCTCTTATACCTTTTAAATACCAGTTCCTAAACTAAATACCAACCTTCTGAATGAAAGCAAGTCGAGTAATTGGTTACACTGTTACACTATAATGGACATTTTTTTAGCTAATGTAAATTAATATGCTCTGTAGTAACAGATTTACACCCATCCTGGATTTGGTATAATAACTGATTTGCTATAATATTCCTTTTTTGTCGACTGCTCTTAAGTACACTATCTCACCTAGATCTGAAAGCAGGAAGTTGGACGACAGCCAGAGGTTCTAAAATTCAGTCCAAAACCATCCTGCTCAAATACTGCTGAAGTCGTACCATTTTCACTTCTATATGCCCACTTTGTATATAAAAATGCAGGAACTTTATCACTGTGTAATACAGTTCAAAATATAATTAAAAGTATTATTTCTGAGCTCACACAAATGCAGAGTCTCCCTATTTCTTCCCACCCCTAATATATTTCTACAACCAGTTGCTCAACAGCAGCTCAATGTAGAATTGGGAGAGCTTGAGGAGAATTTGAAGATATATGTAAAATCAAAGTCATTCAGTTGTGATATTACTTCAAATATTCAAATGTTCAAAGACAGTAACATAGCAGCAGAAAATTAACTTTTAAAATTCATGTCTTTTCTAAGCTCAAATGGATTAGCAGCAGATTTGAGGTAATTAATTATAATTACAAGTTTCCTAGGGAAACATGGCATAATAGACTCATTAACTGAAACGCTACATTTGTTCTGTGCTTGATGCTCAGATTATTTTAACACAGTGCAACATTTGTTATAAGTTTTTTGGGCCAGACACCTTTACTTATGCTGAACTCATGCTCCTCTATGAGCAGCCCCAACTGACTTCAAAGAAAACCCACTTGGGCCTTTAATTAGACATTTGCAGCCTATGAAGGTAAAATTCCTTCCTTTTTGGACAAATTCTGTGGTCTCTATTGAACACGAGTCAGTGGGAGCTTTTCTCTGGGAGGGACCATTGAATCTGGCCTCACAGTTACTTCCTGATATTCTCTTCACTCCTGAACAAAAGATACACCACCTAACCAAATATCTAAGTAAATAGCACATGCTATTTAAGAATGCACAGTTTTGAAGTAGTCTTAATAAACGCCTCCATTATATTTTTAATTTTTCAACTATCTTCTGTTTGATTATATTGCTAAGCCAAGGAATATTTTACATCCTCATTGCACTGTGGAGACATAAATGTCATTGAACTCCTTATGAATCGAATGCACAGAAAATTCACTGCAGCCATTAATGCATCTAATACATAGTGAACTCCACATAGCTATTAATAAAACTCCTCATACAAACCACAGCACTCACAGTCTAGACAATGCCAGGAACACGAAAGCTGCCTCTTGGTGCATGCAAAAGATCCCCACTTTGATATCCATGTATCATTGTACTCTGAAAATCAAGGGAAACCGATGATGCACTTGTCAAAGAAGGCAGCTGCAACAATGAGGAACTAGCTAATTAAAAAAGGAATGAGTATTTGTTTTATGGTCTTATGTGCACTCAGGAAGTTCTGATGCACAGAAGAGAAATTTAACAACTTTTCATTTTGCCTCTACGCTTTGAGAACCATGCCCAGTAAGATTACAGATAGGAGTGTGATAGGTCCAGCAGGGATTTCTACCAATTAAGCTTTTACACTCTGGGTGGGTAGAGGTGTTTTTTGAACCTTAAGTTATTTTTACACATATCATGGGCTGCAGTGTCTAGTCACAAAAGGGCTACATTATGAGCAATGTTACAGGCTTTGCTCAGAGCTATCATGCTTTCCTGCAAGCCTAAACCTCCAAGATGATTTCAGTGAGAGAACTGAGAATGCTCAGTTCTGTAATACTACCAAAAGTATGACAGGAGTGCTTTTACTTACCCAACCTTTACCATTTTTGTAATCAAGGAGAAAAGATGACAAGGTTTAATTAACAACAGATACAGGTAGATGATGCCAGATTTTGTTCCATTGCATACTTACTGTTTACTTCTATGTGCCACCTAGCACCCTAAGAAGCTACAACTCTCTGTGAATTATCTATAGCTGGAACAAAGCTTTCAGGTTACTATGGATTTGGTTGGGGTTTTGTTTTGTTTTTTTAATCAAATACAATGTTTGTTCTACATGCAAATAACAGTAGTGTTTTGGATACCTCTATCATACAGCTGCTTCAGAAATCATCAGTTCAGGAAACAGTGGAGTAAACAAATGCTGAACCTGTACTTCACAGTATTATGATGTAGATTGACAATTCAAAGTCACAGCCATGTATACAGGATTCAAAAGAGGGAGTTTTCATCTGATAATCGTACAAGTCCACCAGACCACACCGAAGCTATTGATTTATGTATCCACAGACAGCATGATACAAATTATACAAGCCTGGCAGATATCCTGACTATTCCAGCTCATCTTTAGAGGACTATTATTATGACACAAGCCACGTATTACCTCACTTTTTCCCTTTTACAGAGTGAAGTATTTGGCATACCAACATTTTGGCTCAAGTTTCAAGCTTATTCTGAAGCTCAGACACTTTAGCAAAAAAGTAAACTTTGTGATAATATAAAATCATAGTATTACAAGCATGCGCTTACATGACTTTTTAGAATGTGGTGTTACAGGCAAGACTGACATGCAGTCTCAGTTTTTCAGCTCATCAAAACAGGAAAGGCTAATGAAAGAAAAACCCAAAGCTGCTTTGATGCAGAGCTATACAAGATGAGAATATCAGAAGACTAACTGAAGCAAACATTTACTGAAGATCATGAGACAGATTCAGATAGCTGCCTTTACTTCAAATTCCTGAGAGGAAAGCTGGTATGGAATCAGACATTTGAAAGGAGAAAAAAAACCTCCAAAAGCCCCGTTAAAGCCATCATGCCTGAAATAGTCACCTTTTTTTATCACAAAATACCATTTCACACCACACAAAATAATTTATGAATAAAACCTTGATTTTAACTGTTCATGCACATTAGCCAGTTACAATTTCCCTCTCTCAGAAATGCATCCAAATTGAAAACAGAAAAAAGACTTAAATAGAACATGTCTAAATTTTCCATTCTTCACAAAATTTTCTACCTTTACTTTACTCTGTTTTAATGCTAACTGAAATCTTACAATGTAATTCAGTTTGTTGCTCAGCCTCAGAAACATTTTCTGGTAAAAATAAGCCAGGACCACTCATTCCTGTTTTCACTTATTTTACACAGGCTATTGAAACACAGACAACACCTAAGGCCAGAAGGGGAACCTGCCAATCTGCTGAGATTCATGTTTGGCCTGCTGCCTGAAGAACAAAACCAGCACAGAGCTGTTTTACTAGGTTGATACATAAAAATAGGCTTTCCTCCAGTTAAGCAACAGTAATTTGTTTCAGTTTGATAGGTCCTTCTAAATAATGGTGTCATCAGTAAACATCTGGCTTCTTCCTAGCAGATTAGGCCTCCAATGAGGAAAGTGTGTTTATAATTCTAATTTGAAACACAGCACATTAATATGCCGATTCTCATAATGTTTGCCTTAACCTGTTTGGAGAAATTATGACTACAAATATCTTGTACACAACACCTCTAAACTACCAGCTTGTACAAACAACACAAGAGCTGATGTAGTCTCATACAGATGATTAGAACCACTTCAGAGGCAATCATGATTAGCGCTTTGGCTTGGAGCCATATTTTACACATAAACAAAGCATCTGTTTCGGAGTTCCAGTCCCAAGCTAATAGACCCACCTCCACTATTACTAATAAGCACACTCAAGACAGCCAGATGGCCTATTTGAAACAGCCCTGGCATTTTCCTGAGCTAGACAAACCAGAGCCACGGAACCAGAGCTGCCTCCAAATCGCATTTCCTTGGGCTCTAGGAGCCAGTAAAACAACACGTAAACTGGCTCCACAAAAGAAGAATACAAATCCATTATTTAGAATTGGTGTGAGGCCAACATCTGCCCCTGCAGATGATCCTTTCATGTAGGTACAATGAAGGAAGATTAAAAGTACAGCACACTTCTGCAGGAGCTGGTGCATTGCAATGCAGACTGTCACCATTCCTTTCGGGATTTTTTTGCAGACTTTGCAAATCCCTGCCTGCAGCCAAGCAATGGTGCTCAGCTGTCCTTGCTGTACACTGTATGTACTTGACAATTGGATGGTTTTACATATTTAATAAAAGTGTCATATTTAATTAGTAGAACAGGGCTTTAAAAAGGATCTTGCGCTCCTTAGCAGCAACTGGAAGTGTTGAGAGCCAAACAGAGCAGCACTTCGCTGGTTCAGTTCTAAGGTCTCTTTTCTTTCCTGCAACCCAAGTTCTCATTTAACCAGTTCAGTTTCTAAGTAGATTAGAGTCAAGATGCTCCACAAGCCAAGGAGTTAATGCTGCAAGGAAACCCATAATTGACTTGGCCTAGGAAGACTATCGGAGAGAAATCTCTTTATATTTCATTTAGAAGCAAACAGGTATGTGTCACAGAGAGTGACAGGGAGAGATGGCCATTTAGGTCATCTGTCCCATCAAACCACATGTAAAAAGAGAACTTAATTTTCCCCCTTCCACTATGATGCATAGTGTGTATTGTTCCATTGTGCTAACAACCCAATTTCAGCAGAGTGTATGTCTGCACCAACTATCAAAGACAATTCACTACACCAGAAGCAAACAAACTTCACTCTAAGAGCTACAGCAGGTCACATCACCCCTGCAGAAGTAAGGAAGTTTTGCAGAGACAAAGTCCTTTCAGAACAGCACAGCCACAATGAGCTTGCTTCTTGTGTGCTACTACCCTGAAGCTACAGACAAAAAGTCCTTTACTTCTGCCTCATGGGGATACCAGCAGATTTGCAAAGATAGAAACCTCCCCAAATGCAGCTATCTTCCCCCCACCTTGTATTAGAGACAGAAAAAAGAACCACTGTATGAGGGGAAAAAACCCTCATGGAAATGTGCTGAAACAATTGAGGCCTGTCACTCGTCTTCATTAAAGGCAGGTTCCACAGTAGTTACTGAAGCTCTCTGGGATCTCTTGGGATAAAAGCCAGAATAGAAATGCATAAAGTATTGTTCTTCCTACAGTTTCCCTTGATTTTAAAGGAAAGCCCTGAAGAACAGTCACATTTCACAGCCCAGGTCAAGTGTGATCCTGAATCTGTGTCACTGTCCATACTAGTATACTAGAGAGCACATTTAGACTCTCCTTTGGACCATAAGGGATTTAGTGAAAGGTACATAACCAGTACCACCCTGCTACTAGAAGGATTTCATCTTTTTCCTTGAAGGTATTACTTCAGTGCAGGTAAGCAGGAGTATAAGACCTGTATAAAAACACATCTTTCTGTATTCCTGGAAATGTAAGAATGCACTACCACATACATATGGAAAGAATGATACACATGTTCCAGGTTTTCTCACTTCATATCTCTAATTGCACAACATGAGGCATTTTTCAGGGAGAAAGAGGGTGTTTTGTTTTGTTTTTCCCACTTGGGGGTAGAAAGAAGGGACTACGTAGAAAAACGAAACCAGGAAAACCGATCAGAAGCAAAATTGAACCCCTTGTTCCAAAAGGAAAAGCAGGTTCACAGTTCTTGCAAATTTCATATAATTAACAAACCAAAATGCATAACACTGATACCAACCAGTGTCTACACTAGGTGTTACTGACACTAGCATTTTCTTGCAGGATTTACCAAATTACTTTGAATAAATCTTTGGGATTAATTCTACCCTCTGAGAAAGCTGGTTTAAGAGGACAATTGGGAATGAAGTCTTAATTCAACAAAACATCATGTGTCCTGACCAGCCCCTTCCAAAAGGCACTAATGGAACTACCAAAGTTCTTACAGTAACTCAACAGCCACAAGCCCACCTCAGTCTGTTCATACTGGAAAAAAAAAAAGCACCTGCCCTCTGTCACTTCCACTGAGTATGAAATATTCTGTATCAGCCAGACAATGACACTGTGACAAAGATGCTGCCCTCATACTCTCCTGCCAGAGCACCCTGCTTTATCAAAGAGAATTCCCTCGTGGTGCCGCTCAGTCCTACCTTCTTCTAGGACTGATCATGAGACCTTATCAATTTCATCACAGGACAAGGATTATCAATCTAATGAAAAATCTCAATCTGTTGCTGTTTTTCAGAGAAGCCTTCAAATGCTGTTCTCACTATTAATCTATTTGATTAGTCTAGCACACTGGACATATTGTGAAACAGTGTGAAACATGCTCTAGCACTCCTTTTAAGATGAGGAGTTGAGATTTCTTTGCTTATTACTCCACACCAAATGTTAATGCACAATTTATTTAATGTCTAGTTTTTGTGTGCTGAATTAGCTCCCAACGCAACTGAGTGTCCCTTGTGAGCAAGTGCTCCATTTGCACATGTCAAGCATCCGAGTCTATTTAGTCCTATCTCAACTGCTTAATGTCTGAAACAGAAGCATCCACTACATTCTTCTTGATCTAAACATCTAATTTAATACCCTTGGACAAAAGGGGCCTGGTGTTTTGGTAAGCTCCCATGGGCCTAACTATCACAAAGAAGGGGTTGTTGAATACACACATAAAAAAAAAGAAGAGCTAGGAGGCAGGCGGTCTGATCTTTATGACCCACTGATTAATCTATCAGTAAGTAGAAGCATAAATCTAGCTCCTAACCCAACAAAATACTATTTTACTTCTCTTTACTCTATATTTTATCTTTTATAGCCAATAAAACATTAAACATTACAAAAGGTTATGTTCTCACCAATATTGCCACTAAATGACAATAAATTCCAAGTTGAGCCCAGCAGAGGTTGCAGCAGCAGCAGCAGCTATCCTGGCGTTCTTCCTGCAATTCACTCGGAATGCACTAGCATCACTAATACCAAGAAAGCCCATCTGGAAAATCTGACACTGAATTTGAATCAGTCTAATGACTCTCTTAATGATTTAATGGCAAATCTATACACTAATACAAAGCTGAGCTCTTTTCCAACGATTCAGTATAGCGTTTACTGTGAAAAGTAAAATTCCTTCCCTCGCCTTTTTGAACATCCGCAAATATCAAAATCAGTATCAGCCTTCTTAGCTTACCGCCCTGAGCTTTAGATCAAGGCTCAAGGCTTGTCCTGTTTTTTATTCCACATGAGTTGAGGGGAAAATTAGAAGAAAGAAGAGAGATGAAATGACTTCAGAAGGATCAGGAAGGGAGCAGACAAGCAAAGGTAAGTACTCCAGTTACCTGGACTGTATGTGTATGGAAAATGGGCAGTGGAAAATGGGCCTGAAAACTATATGCATTTTATGGTCCACTGATCTTGGACAGAACGGCAGAGCATGCAATCGGTTTGAACTAGATACAGAAAAAGATCCCACTCAGAACCACTGATCAACAGACTCCCAAAATACTGAAGATAGGACAAAGAGCACTGGCAGGACAGACAGTGTAGAACAGTCAGAACAGTTCTCCTCTCACAGCACAAACATGCCCCACACATTTCAGTCTGAAGGGTTCACGCAATCCCCAACTGTTCTGTTCATTCCATGAAGCAGTGTGTATTGCTTCTCATCTCACACACTGGTCCCTTGTTTTCAGAGATTTACTCGTCTACTGCAGTGCAAGACCAAGACCTACAGCTCAGACAACTGTGAAAGTATATGCCCACTTGGGAAAATAAGCTCAGATGCACAAGCTATGAAAATTGGATCAAAGCTCCAAAACATATTTCCCAGGCAGCATTTGAGCTGAAACACAATCACAACTCCTGAAGAACTGAACTTGGGAACTGAAAATATTAATGAAAACAGCTCATCACCCGTTGTAGGAGGTTTGCTATATCAAGAATTACTTAAGATTTTTTATTATGATTATTATTTAAAAAGAAGAAATTAATCTCTAATGTAAAGGGAAACTGAGGCACAGATAGATAGGCTAAATGACCTAAATGAGTTGGATGTCACACAATAGATGAAGAACCACAGGGTAACCACAACCAGATAATTCTGTCCCAGGCAGTGTTTCTTTTTTTCTTCTATCAATGAGTCCAAACTGCTGCCTGACTAATTAGAGAACATAATACCTTAGTAAGACTGTTTGCAAAAATGCAGTCATGACTAGACCAGGAAAATGTAGGAAATGTTGGCTAGCATCCTGTCTGGGAGGAGAAGAGGAAGGCTATACTTATAAAGCACATTAACTACTGTATTAATCCTGAATCAAGAGCATTTTCACAACCCTATTCATGTCTATTATAATTTGTGATGACTCATATGATCCTTTCAGTTATTATTTTTTCTAAAAAAATGACATTTTCTAGTGGCATAAAAATATATGATGATGAAGCTTATACTAAGAGACAAAGAAAATCTGGCATCAAACAGCCAGGACATCTGCAAGCCCAGTATTTGCCCTATTTAAGAAAAACTGAACAAGGTCAGTGAAGCACTGTCCTGGCTGAAGGGCCTGCAACCCTTCAAAATCTGGTAAATACCTGGAAATAGGAGGCAGTCATACAATATGAGACTCAGACACTGAAAGGCATGTAGACTCACCCTCTACTTGATTCAGCCTCTGAATACATTGTCAGTTCACAGTTACCTTACTGAAGTTCGTTATTTTGAGCCTTTTGGCTCCTTCCCAGTTCCAATTACTTGTTTTAAAACACTGCATTACCATCACCACGGATCACAGATACAGCAGCTTATTGCTGAAATAACTGCACTTCTGATTTCCATCCACAATCCTGTCTTCTGTGTATGACAATAAATGGTGGAGGGAAGAAATAACTGGAAAAGTCTTCTTAGATTTTTATTAGTCTTCTTTTTTTATTAGTCTTTAAAGTCTTCTTAGGTTTTTACTTCCCCCTACATCACACACACAAACTAACACAGCTCAAATCCAGGCAGGTTTTGAACTGACTGGCCAACCCTGTTCTCTCAAGGTAAAATAAATTAGCCCAAGAGAGAAGAAGAACAGAAAAACGAGGAAAATTGTCCCATCGACCAACATCAAGCATGTAGTGTGTGAGGCCTGAATGCAATCAGAAAATAAGGAGTTCTTTAGTAAGACTTTAGTCAGATTTTCTCCATTATGAAAAAGGAAAAAAAAACACCCCAGTCTTCCCTTGTCCCAGTTGTAATTATAACTTACACCAGCCTCTTCTCATCTTTATTTACCATATTTACTAACAAGATCCTTTAATATAAAGGGTTTAAAAACAAACAATTAAAGCCGTGAAATGTTAAGTGCATTTGTAATACACAAATTTGAAAGAGATCAGAAAATAAAATCCTCCTGTAATCCATTCTTTGCAATAACAGCAGTATGATGTAGTCATAGTCCAAACCACAGTACAATCTGTTTCCTGCTTTCCTACTTACGGGAAAAACCTTCCTACATAAGGAAGGAAATGCAGACCTAAGAATTCACAGTAAAATTAAAACGCACCTAAAGAGCTCTTAACACCACTTATTTTTTTAAGGAGCAGAAAAAAATAGAAGTGAGAAAGAATTTATATCTTCTATTATTAATGTATTTATTGTACAATGCCAACTGTTGCTTTATTGATGTATTTAAGTACATCATTGTTACTGTATTTGTAGTAAGTTAATTGCAATACCATCTCAGAAACAAAATTCAATTTACTATATCATCACAGAAAGTCTAAAAAGTAATACTCATTTAAGGGGTTTAATTACAAAATCTTGTAAAAATATTTTTTCCAAAATATTTAACCATCTTTACTGCTTCATAAATCTAAAATATTTTTTAAATATTATTTTTGTTGCATTTATTTTAAAACAAAATTGTCCTAAAGCTACTAACATGATTTCAAAATATTTAATAAATTCAACATTTCATACCATGGCCATTTTGGATCAGATAATTCATCCCAATTTCTATTCATAAGTGATAAAATGGATTTAATGAGTATTCTTTCAATAATAATAATAAATGCAGATTTTCAGGTAGGTTCTGTATATGCTTAGAAACAGCATCCACAAGTCTTAAAGCTTGTTTTCACCTTACAAGTAAACTATTACCTAAAAATAACCAGGTATAAACCAGCCAGATAAGGACATTTAGCAGAGGCAAGAAGAATACTGGCCAAATTACTTAGCAGCTATTCAACAATTCAGCAATTCACAAGCAATATCCTCTGTTCCACAGTTAACATATCCGTGTATATTCCTTCCAATCAGCCTTCTTAAACAGTAAGATAGATTTTTTTCTATTAAGCATTAAACAGAACTAATTAATATCTTCTTTTCATAAGACACTAAAAATGCATAAGCTGAGCATAAACAAAGTCACCTCACATAACTAAACAAATTATTTCTGTATTAAAATTTTTTAAACATTCCCCGTTGTGAACACATCAGTCAGAGTGAGAAGGAAAGGAAGACACATGAATAAATAGAAATATCTCCTTTTGAAAAGCTACTTTAATGGAACATGTATTTTATTATTACTAAAGATAGTGAAAATGCAAAGAGTGTGCAATTGCTAGCAATTAAATTCTAAAGTGCTAATATGAATATATCAAAAGATATGGTTATGTATTTAATTTTCTACAGAGAAAATAAGCATAAGTACCTGTTTCAAGTCAGGAAGCAGCAATAATTTCAAGATCAAACCCACTTCCTGTTAAAGAAAGGGGAGAGAATTCCTTTACAGTTATTGTCATTACTGATCCACTCTTTGAAACGTTATTTATAGAAAATCTTTCTGTTTTGAAAATTCATAACATGATTAGAATATAAGAAATCATATAGGTTGCCTATGCCTAAAAGAGAGCAATTACAAAATTTGGTTAACTATTCCAGAGAACATAGCCAATTTCTAGATACAGAAAAAATACTGGAAGATGAAACTCAATTTTTGACATGAAGGCTTAGTCAGGGAATGTAAATGTTTGGAGAGAGCAGAGTTCATAATATATAGGGACATATATTAGGATTTTTTGTTTTATTTTGACTGCAGGAATACTTGAAGCTTGCTCTGAGCTCCCTCTCGCGAGCAGCTGCTGATAGTACACCAAAAGGATCACTACCGGCAGGACTCGAATAACGTGAGTTGCAATTTCAGACTAAGTTACTCGTTTCTTAACGCATCATGCCTCAAAAGACCTTGCAAACAGAAATGTTTGGTTCCAAAGTTATTATCCATATATAGTTATCTTTTTCTAGAAGGAACGGGATAGAAATAGAAAGACACCCCACCACCCCAAACAAACCCAAAATCTGCTTCTCTACCTGGTTCCTCTGAAAAGCTTACCACCCTCACCAAAATGAGAAAAAATTATACTTGAGCAACAATCATCTCTACAGACAGCCATAGCAGTGTTCAGTGAGCAAGCATAGCCAATTTTAGAAGCAAAATGACACCTACTAAAAAAAAAGCACTTAAAGAAAGCTGTTATCTTGCAAGGAACCTTTTCTTTTGCCAGGATGTAAACACTGGCTTGACTGAACTAGCATTTATTTCAGTTAAGCCATTCTAAGGCTTTTCACTTGCAAAGCATCTTGCATTTACTCCTTATTAATGCACTGCAACGATAAACTGCTTGTTTTTATAAGATGTTTAGATGCTGTGCAAATGTAGTCACAAACTGCAGAAATAAGGATTTTCATACCAAGGACCTAGCACAGCCTAGTGCAAGTCTGATAGCTGTTTTACACTGGCATGCGTTCAGTGACTATCTTAGATTGTTGAGACAAATCTCTCTGAAATCTGAGGAAGGGAATTTTGTAGGCACAGTAAAAGCCACCCTTATGCACATGACTGGAAACTACTCCAAAGAAACCACCTACAGCCACGCTTGAAACATCATTACTTTTTTAGGAGGTGTTTAAGTTGATACTTGCCCAAAAGTACACTTCGTTAGCCCTATACCCCAATGTCTGCGTTGCACAGCAGGCTTGATAAGAGACTAGTACCACTCCAATTAAACCCTACAACTATTTGTTGTGTGATTTGGGACAGTCACAGAAACTGCTAACGAAATGTAAAGTACCAAAGGAAAACTTTTTGTTGTTGCATGGGTTATGGGAACAGGAACTCCAAAAGCAAACACAATAAACTAGATCAAGATATGACCTGAAAAAAGAAAATAATTAAATTGAACCCTTTCTTCTCACATTCTTGGGACAGCAAAGATCTGGAGAGGCACATTTTATTTGTGTTTTCTGTTCTTCTGAAGGTATCATCTGCACCATCAGCAACTCAAAGTTTGACTTCATATTTTTTTTAATCATGTGTTCAACTTGCCAGGTAAGGAATTATTAGTACAACCCTGCAACACTGCCAACCACCATTCCTCAAGGTACTCCTGAAAAAGTCCCAGAAACTTGATTTTTGCAATACCTTTCTACAGACAGTCTATGGACCTTGCATTATTAGCAAGCCTGCAACCAAACAGGATCAACACCAGAGCCTGCAAGTTTGTTCCTACCTGGAATATCAGTAAGCCAGTAGTTGTTTTAAGAAATAATTACCATCACTACCAAACAACTTTAATTACATCCTAGAAAGCTTCTCGATCTCACAGGAGACTGATGTGCTTTCTAGTCTACAGTCAGCGAAAACGGTGCTGGCCTTTGAAATCATGACGGTTTATTTAACACTGCCTTTCTCCCAAAGAAAGACTGCCTGCAATTCTGAACACCCTGTAGCACTGAAGCAGAGCATGCTAGCCATCAAATTCTAGTTGTTCATTCCACCGACTGGAAAAATGCCTGCCGTTTGATTTCTTTTATAGGGCCACATTTGAGCAAGCAACATTTATAGAGATGACTTACCTAATTAGATTCAAAGAGTGATTTGCTACCTCAGCAATAGTTTTTAAATGTACAAATCTAGATAGAGAGGCATTTTGTAAACAGGTGTGAATGACACTGCTCCATCAGGCATTAAATTGGAGCTGCTCCTGAAAAATAGTTTCATTTGTGCATTTAAGTTACCAATATTTTATCAAATGCAGTGGCTTTACACCAAATATTCTTCGTGGTGTACAGCCAATGGTATTTCAACATGATCTCTCACCCTTTTAACAGCAAGAAACAGGCTGCTGTGTGCTCCTCATGTCTCACAATTACTTCTCAGGAGTAGATCAGCCTTTGAAACAAGGTGACAAACCAGGTAGTCCCTGAGGGAAAACAGCTGACACTTGCAGTTCTCTATTTCCAAAGAGGCAAAAACTGGGAAAGGAGGCAATTATTTAGTCTTATGATAATTATTTAACGTTTATATTACAGTTGTACCCAAAGCCTCTGTGCTCGGCAGCGTGTGGAACGCACAAGAACCTGAGGAGCGCCGTGCACCAAGATGGCTGCTCCCCTCAGCCCTCACACCTGAGGCACCAAACCCAACACCCGCAGCTCCAGAGAAAGCTTCGCTCTTTGCGCCTTTTTCCTCACATTTGGCTGTAACTTTCGTACAGGAGTAGGAGATAACGTTACTGAAAGACAACAAAAGCGCATTCTACCGGGTGAGCTCACTTCACGGCCGCCACAACTAAAGACTGCAATACCTGTCACCGCCCGGGGGAACAGCAGCCCCGAGCGCCCGGCACGGCTGCAGGGGCACGGCGAGCGACGGCACCCGCTCAGCGGCGACTCGTAGCGCTTTGCACGGCCCCACGGCACCTCAGTGCGGGCTGACTGGAGCGGCCGCCGCAGC
>JANHGB010010822.1:0-36737 GCA_026283785.1 Coracopsis vasa
CTTGAGCACTGCCAGGGATGGGGCAGCCACAGCTTCTCTGGGCACCCTGTGCCAGCGCCTCAGCACCCTCACAGGTGCTGATCAAACACAGCTTGAAGCTTGCAGCTTGACTTTGGCCTTAAGGGTCTGTATGTCCATATGAACCCGAACGCAACTGCTGTCCCCTCGGGGCGTCTCTTCAGAGTGCAGTAGAAGGGGAGAATCCCCTGCCTTGACCTGCTGGTTACGCTGTGGGGATGCAGCCCAGGATTAACCTTTGAGCAAAGGGTACATAAAGGGGAAGGAAAAGCAAGAGGAGGGGTAAACCCACTTAGAATGATGTATTTCTGCATCCTGATGGCCCCAGGGGCTGGTGTGCATCACTGAGCTCCAGGTACCCAGCACAGCTGCCCCACACTATGCACACTGGGGTAAAATCCTATTGCAGATCCAGAACGTGCCTCGTAGAGCTGCTGCTTTCCCAAATGCCTCCTTTTGAAATGGCCTCGTAATCTGGTAGGAGTTGATCCTTTATATCACTTCTTTCAAA
Source organism: Coracopsis vasa (assembly GCA_026283785.1). Taxonomy (NCBI): domain Eukaryota; kingdom Metazoa; phylum Chordata; class Aves; order Psittaciformes; family Psittacidae; genus Coracopsis; species Coracopsis vasa. The sequence continues at coordinate 530 of JANHGB010010822.1, forward strand.
TTGCCTTCTGCGCATCAGCTGTTCCTTAAGAGATGAACAGCCCCGTCTCCATGTCCTATCCTGACCTGCTGGTGGCTCTGAGGCGCTGCCAAGCAGAGGGCTCTTTTCTCAGGGATTGGGGGGTGGGTTGATAGCTTCAGGTTTCCAAGTGCTTCCTAAACTTGTAGGATGAAAGGCACCGGAGCAATGTGAAATATTAGTGGTATTTTAAGCACACGTGTGGGTGTGTAGACACAATTAATTTTCCCTTTTATAGGCCTACGTGGAATATCTCCATCTCCGAGGAAGATGCCTCTATCTATGGAGCGTTGGCATCCCAGAGGAGGGCACAGCTCTGCTCGTGGTAACAGCAAATGCCATGGAAATTAACAGCGCAGGGACGCTGTTGTGGTCAGGCTGTGTCAGCTCCATAAATCCTGGGAGGTGTGAGAGGCAGCAGGCTCGGAATCCCTGCATCATTCCCACCCTGAAACATCCCATTCCTCTGTGTGGGGCTGCTTGTCTCTGCCCTTTCCCTTGGGTGCTGCCCCGCTGGCATTGTGCATGGAGGGACCACATCTTGCCACAGCAGCTGGGGGCAGGTGGTGAGCAAGCCTTGCCTGCAGGCTTTGCAAGGTGAGCAACTGGCTTTCTGCTTCCCTGTGGGCTCCTCCATAACATGTCTGTCCCTGCTTATTCATGCCACCGCCTGAGCCCCAGGCATGGGGAGGGTGAGCGGGATTCCCTGTGCTGCTCCAGGACCTGACGCCGAAGTTCTCGGCGTCTCCGCTTAGTGCAGGCGAATGCATGCATGTGTTTTGCGAGGCTGGGTTCACTGTGCCCGTCCTTTGCCTCTCCCCACCCCTTAAAATTCCCAAATCTTACATTTTTGATCCCTGTCAAGAGCATCCATGCTGTGTGGAACCAGAGCATCTGATTACAGTCACAGCACAGATCTTTTCCCCCTTAACATCTCGGTGCTGTGCCATGCCATATTAACTCTGCTGGGAAGGCATCTGGGTGATAAAGTGCAAACATGGTCCTTGTTTAGCTCTTCTACTCAATAAAGACTCCTCTTTCTTGTTTCAAAGCAATGTACTGGCTGTCCCATTTTAAGCCTGGCTTTCTTCCAAATAAGCCTTGTGTGTGGGCACGTGTGGATTATCTTTGTCTCTATGGCTACCCTGAAAACTTTTGAACCAGAAAATTCACTGGAGGGATTGAGCTCTAAGATACTGGTTTCCTATAGCTTTTATAAAAATAGTTGCTGGGTGGTGGGACTGTACGTTATTCACCTCTCCTGGTGGGCTGTAGCAGAAATTCAGCCAGTATTAGACATCAGAGAACATACAACCAACTCTCAATCAGCTTCAGGAAAGAGCTACATCAAAAAAACCCCTCAAACTTAAAAATCAAGCTTTGTTAGTTCTATCACTCAAGTGTATTAATATTAATTAGGTCATTTTACTAATTATCTGTTCATCTGTATGTAAGGGGCAATTGATAGCTTGCTGATGGGTCCCAGCTGGAAACTGTAGAGCATGAGAAACAGACCTTCAGAGTCACGTGTGGGCAAGAGGGGGTTGATTATCACCTCCAAGAGCTCTTGTTTGCTAGGGTTTTGAATAATTTTGGCAATTCCTAAGGTTTCATGTGGGATGGAGAAGTGCTCTTGCTGATGAGGGTTAAACATGTGCTTTTTAAGAGAGAATTAGTGCATGTAAGCTGTTCATTGATGTGTGCTTGCTAAGAGCTGCTGTCAACATTTTGAGAAGATAACAAGTAACAGCAGTTACAAATATCATCATCATCATTATTATGTTTTGGCTTTTTTCAGGCATCTCCCCAGTTGGGGATTTAAAGATGTTTCTAATTAGTTAGTGTTTCTGGCTGTGGGAGATGACTTGCTGACACTCCCATTGCGTGAATGCCTGTCTTCTGGGTCCCTCTGGAGCTTATCCTGGGGCATCATCTCTGCTCCTGTCAAGAAGGTCACACATTCTGCAGTGAGTGTGAGGAGCTAAAGAAGGAGACGGGAAGAAAAACCTTGTGGACTACCTTGTGTTAATCACATTTCTCGTGGGTGTTAGGCCTCATAGAGGAGAGATGTTCATTGCAGACTCATTGGCTTGTCTTGCACCATTAGCTGAGGGTGCCAAGTCCTTTACCTGCCTTGTCCAGCTGCAGTGGCACGCAGCTACTGCCTGGCACCAGGAATTTTTCCAGCCCCACCTTGACTCGGTGTACTTCCGTGCTAGGCTGCACTTTGGGGAGGGTAATGCTTGGGAAGGAAAGATTTGGTAGTAAGTAAACGTATAGTTTCTTGTCAGCCTTTCTAGACTATGGGGAGTCAGGTCCTATGGGTGATTTTTTTCAGCATGTTTCTAAACATTAGTAGTGATATGCCCCGTGTTTCAAGCATTTGACTGTGTTCCCAATGTAATAACCTCTGAAGCCATTTATTTGTTATTCATTTTGTGAAAATTGGCAGAGATGAGACCCTTGTAAGACTATGAATTTGATGTCAGAGAACCACATGGAAAGCATTCATCTGTGCTAGTCCCCTGGACAGCTGGCCTCCTCGGTCCTGTTCCCTGGAGCACCCACCAGTTCATTGTCATTTTGGGCAGAAGAGATGCTGAAAATGGCTTCATCTTCCCCTAACCCAAGAATAATGGTAGGAATGAAATCTGGCCATTTTAAGGTATTTGTTCCTTTCTGGTTTGTCAAACCTTTTCTTTCCTGAGACCTGTTGCTGCATCCACCCATGCTGATGGCAAGTTAATGTCTGTGAGACCTTCCTGGTTCCTTCCTCAGCATCCTGAGCCCAGTTCCCTTTCTCCAAGTGTTTCTTGATTATGCAGCACAGAACAACCCTTCAGTTCAAGCTAAGCTGGTACAGAAATTGCTGTAGTACCTAGAGGTTCATCCAGGTGGGAATCATGATTATGGAATGGGTTTGAACTAGTATGTATTTGGCATCAGAGCAGAAGGAAGGACAGGGTCACAGATTACCGTGTCTCTCGGAAGAGAGACAGTGAAGGTTTTGTCCAAGATGTGGAAATATGGGGGGGAAACAAAGAGAAAAGGGAAGAGTGTCCTCCCTGTAAGTGACCGAACAGCTGTCTCAGGAAGAAATTCATTTGCCTCAGGGAAAAATTACTCTAGATGGGAACTGGTTAGGGCAGGTTTACTTCAGTAAAAGGTTGCATCATGCAGCCTTTTTTCCCTCCCCTTAGGCCATCTGGGGATTTCCTGGCTGATCCTGTTCATGCTGTTTTCTCTGGGTGCTTGAGATACCTCTAATAGGTGCTTGTGAACAGCTGTGGTGGAACAGCATAGAGCTGGCCTAGCTCATTATGGAAAAATGGGTTCAGAGCAACTAAGATGATTTGGGACCACTAATCAGTGGAAGGTAAGGGTTGGGGTTTTTCTTTTCATTGCAGCAGCATACTGAAGGCATAATGAGATCTGGTGAGATAGGTAAATGGCTGCTGTATTCATGGAAGCAATGAAATAAGATTCTCCGCTGCCCTTGGCAAGGATCCTTTGCCCTGCTGTGTTGCTTCAGCAAGGGGTTGTCATCTTCCAGTCATTAGTCATCCTCTTGTTATTTCATTTTGTAGAAGAGATTATAACCAGCTGAGGAGATAGGGCAACATGAGAGACCAGGCTGCTGTCTTATACTGCTGTATTGTTCCTTTGTCTCTGCTTTGTCCTACTTCCAAACCCATGGCCATCCAGATCATACAATGGAAAGCAGGCAAGAGCATTCTTTATGGTGGGAGGAGCAGTCAGTCTGGACTTGCACAAGTCAAGTTGCCTAACCCTGGAGTTACACTACCCATTGTGGAAAAAGCAAGGGCTAGGACTGTCTCCCAACTCTGCCGCAGATGTCTGCGTGATCTTGAGCAGATGACCCTCAGTTGCTCCAGCTTGCCTGTCTGCTGTATGTAAGCATTGTGATGGTGCAGTGTTGATTTTGGAGAACTTATAAACCTTGATGCATCCAAGGAGAATGAAGGCTCTGGGCTGGAGGACTTTCTTTGTAATATGTCTAGTTACTGCAGCCTTTGAGTCAGCCAGGCCCCAGGAGGTCGAGCAGGAGCAGGTGGATTTGCGGGAGCTCAGCTTCAGGGCTTGAACCTGAAGATCCACATTAGCTAATCCAGTCATGAAACAATGAGCTTAGGGGTGCTCATCTCTTCACTTAAAGCCTGGCTGTTTTGCTTCGATGAAGAAGTGTTTAGAAGACAAGATTATCTCTAAATAGGTTTGTTCAGCAAATTGTGAGATGGGCCTATGTTGTCCTGAAGAGACCTCAGGTCAACATGTTCATCTTAAGTGATAGCAATACCATTCGATGAAGTGGCTCAGGTGTAGAATTAGATTTATCACATCTAGAAGTCAGAATCTGACCTTTTCTCCTGGGGTCTTTCAGTTCTTTTGGGACCAGACCTTGATCCCTCAAGCTGTTCATTGACTGGGAGCAACTTTTTCCCCATGAGTAAATAGCTCGTTACTGCCTGACTTTTCTCAAGGGCAAGTTGGAGACTTCTTTTACCTCTTACGTGCCTGGGCTCATGTGTGTTTTGGCACGTACATCTCTTTGATATGAAAAATGACTAGGCTGAGAAAATGCAAATAACTTCTGCAAAATTGCTGATTCTTATTTTATGGGAGATAAAAAGAAGATACATCCAAATTTTTCCTGAAAGTCCAGAGTTTGAGGAGTTCCAACTTCTGCAGCATTCAGTAATCACAGGGCCTGGTGCCAAGCAAGAATGGGAGCTTTCCAGCAGGTAACAAGGTAATATGATTAGGTGGATTGTGTTTGGTGTAGTGGGGAAAGAGCTGCATTTCTCCTGCACCCTGCTGGGTGGTTCAGGGTGGGAGCCATGTCAGGGTGAGCATACAGAGGCAGCTGTCTCTCCTGGGTTTCTGCATGGGGTCAGCTTTGCTTATTCTGCATAGCCTGAGATAAAACCCAAGTCAGAGGCACAGCTCAGGTGTTGTCTCAGTTTGGGCAGCTGCAATGCATGAGTTTTTTTGTGAAGAGGCAATCTTCAGAGTAAAGTAGGTGAGGTAATTGCCACAGTTCTTTTCCCCTCAGATTTCACTAAACAGCTCCAGCCTTTAGAGGGCTGAAGAGAGAAAGCAAGCTGCCTTTTTTTTTTCCTCCCTCTTTTCACTTTAACCTGTATGTGCAGAGATAATAATGTGAAAAATAAGGTGGAATTATTTGTATGGCACTAAAAGCACAGTCATTGTCAGAGCGAGGGACTTGCATCTAAGTATCTATCCAATGTGGCTATATGACTGTCCTTGCCATAGTTACAAGGACTTCCTTCTATCTGCTGGCTTAAAGCTAACAGTCATTCTGTCAAGGATGGGACTTTTATGACCTCTTTTTTATAGATTTTTACTGCTGGATGGAGTGATAAAATTACTTCCTCAAGGTCTCTTGAGGGGGAAGCAGGGTAAGACAGCTTGAATTCAATTTTCTTGAATCCCAGTTCATGAACTTGGCTCTGAGACTGTTTATGAGACCTTCCTGGTGTCAGGATTTACTTCCCTGAGGTCGGCTATATTGCACCAGCGTAAACTGCCTTAAGCAGATTATGGCCAGGACCACATTAGCTGCTTTTAAGGACTTTACTGTGAAACACAGTGTACAGAAATTGGAGTGGGAGCAGGAACAAAGACAGTACTGAAAGCCTTTGGCCTCACAGTCAGTAACGGAATGGGCACTAGGACTTTCTTAGTCTACCAGAATCTATTTTTGTCTTAGTTTAATTCATCCTTTCTCATTTGCATTTTCCCTTTTTTTGGATAACATTGATTTTGATGAAGAAACATGCCAGCGCCTGTGACTTCCATGACAAGTCCATTCACAGTTCCTTACACTGAGAAAACAGTCCTGACTCCGTCTCAAGCAGGCCAGAGATGAGGACACAAGCAGCAAAAACTTAAATGATTTTCAGTGAAGGGTTTTAGTGGTGGTGTTTTTGTGTGGTGGTGTGTTTTGTTTTCTTTAATAGTATCCTCAGAAAGGAGGAGGGTCTGGGTGGTTGTGATCAGAAGTCAAGGGCCCCAGAGTTGGTGACCCCACAAGCACTAGCATGTAGACTATGTAGACAAGTGTTTTTGCCCTAGCTGTAGTAGTCTAAGGACATTAGCAAGGCAGTCTTTGTGGGGAAGGGTAACTTTTCTTATTAGGCTGCTAGCCAAACTTCAGGTACATACGTTGAAGTCTGGAACAGAGATGGCAATCTTCAAAGCTACATTCAGTTTGAGAGCAAATACTCCAAGCTTAATGAGGAAGGTTAATCATGTAGATTGTTGGAGAGGAAGGTAATTCATACCTGTATATGAAAGGGCTGTTAGCAAAAAAATAAAAGAAGTGAAATGAAGGAAATTACTTTCTGTGGGAGAGAAAAAAAACCAAAACGCAAACATCTGTTGAACGTGGGATTAGTTGGGGGAGGCAGGACAGAACTACAGCAGACAATAAAGCCAATCTCCCTGTTGAGACCAGGATTTCTAGTATCTAGTAGAGTTATGAATGCTTGTTTCCAAGCTTGCCTTTTGAAGGCCTCTTTCTAGGACCACAGCTGAGAGGTCAGAGGCAGCCCAAATAAAGGAATGTGCTCTTCCGTAGCATCAGTAGCTGAGTTGCGGGTTTGCATTGCAGAGGATGCTGTGAATGCTCAAAATTTCCAAGTGCTCAAGGAGAGACTGGGGAAATTAATGGGGGTTGAAATCCCCTCAGTCTCCACCCACTATTTGTCTGCTGTAAGAGAAGAGGCTATGTGGACCTGTGGTCTGAGCTGGTATAGTTGGTTCTGTGATGGGCTGATTGTTTTGAGAGACATCCTGGTGATAGGGCTACTTGAAGGTATTCGCAAAATAACTTAGAAGGCTGCAGTTCATCAATGTATCTGCGGAAATAGATATGAATAGATAGATAGATAGATAAATAGGTAGACAGATAGAGCTGCAGACTGTGAAATGAGGAGTGGCAGGAGCTGTGTGGATAGATCTGTCTGTAATGTTGTTAGAAAGATAATGTTACCAAAATAATATTGCTGTGGGAGCTTAGGAATGTATCTTAATATCTAGGAATACACACTGGCAACTACATTGTATTAATAAGGTAAAACATAGATATTCCTGGATGTGATAGCCCAGATTTTTTCATTAAATAGTAACAGCACCAGCAAATGGAGGTGCTATTTTAGGTTTTGTTTTGGTAACTAGTGTTGATGTTACAGGAGGGCCTTGTTGTACAGAGGAATCTTGGACTTAGTGCTCATAAAATGGATTCCTTTTAAATTAAATGGAAGCCTAAACAAAAGTACGTCTGGAACTAGGATACTTGTCTGTGAAAGGGCAAACTTTGAAAAATGAAGAAACCTGGTGGGTGAAGTCATCTGGGCAGAGATATGTGAAAACTTGAATGCAGGGGATGCAGAGCCTCTATGTAATTCAGAGGTGCAGAAATTATCTGGACCAGGGATCCCAAGCAAAAGAGGAAAGCGCAGCAGGAAAGGCCTGCTTCCTGAAGCTCATGAATAGCCGCCTTAAAAAGGATAGTTGGGATTAAATAGAGAGTCCGCAAATAATGGAAAAAAAGACTAATCGGCAAAAAAGCAATGTCTTAGAGGTCAGGAGGGGTAGGGATAAAATGAGAATTGCCAAAAGTCAAGCTGCGTTAGGCCTCACAAAGGAAATTAAAACAAATAGCAACAGGTTTCTCAGCTATATAAATAAAAAGAGACTTGAAGCCGCTGCGCAGTGAAGACCAACTGGAGATTAAAGATGATCTAGGTATGGCTCCAGTATTAACCGAACTTTGCTTCAGTGTTCAGTACAGTTGGAGGGGATGAAGACATGGAAACATTGATAACTGAGGGAAAAACCCAAAGGTTAAATAATCAAATTGACTGAAATTTGTCAGAGAACAGAAGCCAGGAACACTGGCCTCAGTTCCTGAAGGGACCAGGACAAAACCAGCTGACCGAAAAGAAAAGAAAAACCAAACAATCCAACAACACTGAAAGATTTTTAGGTCCTGGTGGCAAATAGGAGACAGGGACCCAGTATTTCAGATTGCCAAAGGTGGGGGAGTGATTCAGACAAATACAGACCCATTAATCCAGCCTCAGCTGTGGATGATGCTGGTAGATCTGGAGAACAGAGTAATAAAAGACTGAAGTCCTTATTAAAGTAATAAAGGTGAATGCCAAGCAGATAAAGCAAAGGTGGATCGTGGTGCATTGACTGCTGTAGCTCTTAGCTGAGCTGATGTTGTCTGATGCACTGCACTTTTCTGACAAAAGAGTTGTCTGTATCATCTTGCATGGAGCAGTGGATACAAATGCATGTGAGAAGATACTCCTTAAAATAGTGGCAAGGCGAGTGAGTTTGCCTGACCATTCCCTCAGTGGTGAGGGAGTGACAGAGGCTTGTGTGGGGATGGTGGGATTTGTGTGCAGAGGCCCCCCCCCTGGAATAAGTGAGGTGTGCCTGGCTATGGGTAGGCAGTGATGGCTGTGGTGGAAACTGTAGGTGTGAAGGTTTTGAATAGTTGTGATTGCACTGAGTTATGTTTATTGTCATGGAGAGAGAAAGCTTAGGAAAACTCTTTAGGATAAGTGATGTGGAGGAGTGACAGGGTCACGAACGGGATAAAAGTGAATAGCACAGAGTGCTGGGACAGGCAGTGAAAGACTGGGCTGGAAAGACTTAAATGGGACTTTTGCTAGCAAAATCTGTCAGTGGACATTTAAAACCTGTATGTTTTAATTGATCCCGGGATGAGGGTAGACTGTAACTTGTCCTGCTTTGCACCCACAGTCACCCTATATCCAGGGAGAAGCGTCCCATGGGAAGGAAAGCATTAACCCTTCTGAAAGCAGCTGGCAAGCCCTGGGCTGCAGTCGTGAACTTGAACAAATGGATGTGGGCAGGTGCAGGTGCAGGGACAAGCTCCAGGGCAGTGGGAGCATGTGCCATGGGGAGGGCTTGGCAGGGGAGGACTTGGCTGCTCCTGTGAGATACAGGAGGGAAACAAAGACAGGGACGGGGAAAAGTGCCGTAAGTTAGAGAAGGGTGCTGGCATGAGGACAGCATACCATAACCTGGTCCTAATAATATCCTGTCTAGAAAACACAGCATCTTTTGCTGGCTGGAGCACTGTCCTTCTAGGATATCTTCTCAAGGTGGAACCTGGAGGGCAGGGCAGTTGCTTTTCTGCTGCCGCAGAAGGTGATGTGACTGATAGCAAGTCCCATGTCCAGTGGCTCAGGAGGCCCTTGCACTAATGCTAGGGAGGTTTTTTTACTTAAACAAGAATTTAAAAATCTTTTTAGTTCTGCCTATGGTTCCAGCAGGTTTTGTCAGTGCACAGGGATATGTAGAGCTAACCTTCACAGAATCATGGAATGGTCTGGGTTGGAAGGGACCTTAAGGTTCATCTAGTTCTAGCCCCCCTGCCAGAGGGATTGGAACACTAGGTTAGGTTGCTTCTGTCATCATCAGGCTCTGGTTTGTTCTGCTCCACTGCATCTTATCCCAAAGCCCCCTTGCTAGGGGAAGAGGAAGGCCACATGTCATACTCGTGTGCCTTTGGCTTGGCAAAGGGAAGTTTTGTCATGGGAGAGTGGTTGTTAGAGATCAATATTTTTTCACCAAATTAAAAATAAAATTGTGCTGAGAATCTGGGGTCTGGTTCAATGTGCAGTCAGATCTAGGCTAAAGCTGTGCTCTTGTTTCACAGTAAGTTGCTGTACTGAATTTTCAAAGGGAATGAAGAATGTGGAGATTTCTTGCTGTCTTTGTTCATACTGTTTTCTAGGTGTAGGACCCCAGTCTGCCTGCCTGTTGTTTCGGTTTGGCTTTTGGTTTTGTTTGTTTGTTGGTTTGGTTTTTTTTTTATAGTTGTAGCAAACCAAGCAGCGTGACATACTCCGACCTAGAGCAAGTTTCCATCTACTTATTTATTTACTGAGATTTTATTGCTCACATTTCAGGGTAACAGAAGTGTCCTTTTTGTTTGTTTTCTTTAGGCTCTAGATTTTGCCCTGCAGCCAAGCCAAATTACACCAGGCTGGGGGAGGGAGGTGAGAGGGGGAGAGGAGGAGGAGGGGAGTGGACAGAAATGAGGAAATCTGTACTTTGTGACCTTAAACTTTCAATAAAAGGGGATTTAGGGAATGGAGAAATGGCAAGTGTTCAGAAAGTTAATATTTGCAATGGGGAAATGGGGGAAGACTTTAAAACAAAGCCCTTGTTTTAGAGCTATTTAACTAAAACAACTACCAGATAATGTGGTAAACTTAGGAAGCCCTTGACAGAGAACTGGTTGCTCCAGAGGAGGTATCAGGTACATTGAGGCCAACAGCCCCAGCAGAAACAGGGAAAAGGATAGCTGGCATCTCTGATACTTTAATTGCAAATGAAAGAAAAGCTGGCAGGAGAGAAATTGAGACGCATCACATGCCTTTAAGTTCTCCAGAAGGCTCTTCCCCAGCTTACAGTGGTCCTTTGTAGATTGCTATAGAGTGATTTATTCCTGTGACTCAGTGAGAGCTGGATTTTAGGCATTTGCTTCTCCCCACCTCCGAGCTCCCCCAGCACAGCCGTGCTGCCTTTGGGGCAAAGGAGCAAGATGCACTTCAGACTATTTACGGCTCATTCTACAGTTTCATTCTGGGAACATCCCAGGGAGGCTGATGGCTGTTTCAGGGCCAAATATTCATCAGCCTTCTGCCATTTTCCAGTTAACTTGTCTGGATGACTTCTCTGATGACTTCTCACATTTTCCACCACCTGATGCTCTATTAAGAGATTGTTCCTTTGTTCATCTCCGGAGCTGTTCTGTTGTATCAATGCTGCCTCATTTCCTGTCTAAGGATTTATTCTAACCTCATCAGTCATGGCAACTGACAAGGCTGCTTTTGTAAGAAATCATCATCTGGAGACTTATGTCCCATGCTTACCAGCTCTGCAGTAGCAGATCTGATCTGAGCACTGCATTGTTCTTTGGAAGTATTGGGTTGAGAGCTCAGCCCATGCAATGTCAGGCCTTCTAGGTGCATCCATCTCTGGTGCTCCCAGGTTCATTTTTCACAGCTTTAAGGCCAGGAAGATGGTGTTCCATCCTCAAGCCTGACTCCTGATCAAGTTCAGACCACAGGTTTTTGCTGTGTGAATTGCTGTTTTGACTAGAGTGTTACAAAACCCATTCAGTTTTGCCTTTGAAATTCCTCATAACAGGAGATGCTATCAACCCTTTTGTAAACTGTTCCAGTAGCTGATTATTTGGATTGTCTATGTTTGCCTCATCCAGTAAGTAGTCTTCATCTGTTGGGTACTTAAAATTCCTTTTAGGTCTTCATATACTTAACTGTAGATGGTCAGATTTTCCCCAGTTGCACTTTTTCTTGTATCTATCTGACCAATTTATCCTGCCTTCTTCTGTGGCTCTCCATTACAGCTGTATTTTAGGAATGAGTAAGAAGCTTCTGGGGAATTTTCTCCAAAGGTTTTATACATTTCTGCTTTTCATTATTGATTAGCAGTTTCCATTCTCCCCTTACACTTCCTTAATAATACATATTTCTGCTGTCCCATCAATTTGCATAGTATTCTGCAGACCTCAAAAGAGACAGAGGCCTGCCCCACCAATTCCTAATCTTTCCATGCATCTCACATGCTGCTCTGGGGGCACTGGGAGCAAAGATAATATAGCTTTGATGGGGGAACCCAAATACTGGAGGTGCTGGATGCATTTTACTCCTGTGGAGCTCCTTGGGAGTAGGAAACCTTCCTACTTCTCTTTCAGAGAGAGGGGAGGAGGTACCCCTGGTGATACTTCATGCAGAGAGTGTGGGAGTACTGTCATCATTTGCTTGGGGTACATAGAAGAGGTGTCCCATACAGTGTGATATGCAGTCTGGTCTCTGTGTGGAAATAGCAGCTCCTCTTAAAATCCAACTGATCATTGGTTCTCTGTGTGTTGGGCTGTTGCATGATGAGACCTCTAACAAACTTTGCAGGGCTTGCCCAGCCTGCTGTATGGGTTGGTCTTCCTCTGGCTGGAGGCCCCAGCCTGCCTCCAGTGAAGCTGGACCTGCTGTCTCGGCTTTTGTAACCGATCCTGTCTTTGAATGCTCTCTCCCTGCAGAATTTGCATTACCATTCCCGTGAGGTGTTAAATGCCACCAGTAACTTCACAGCTGCCTACAAACCCTTCCCTCCAGGGCTACCTGTTTTCTGCTCCTCTGGGAACACTTTCTCTGTGATACAGGAGGGAGTTGTAGTGAAATGAGTCTACAACTCAGCTGTTGCAGCTTGAGGGATGTCTCTGGTCTGGAAGAACTTCATCATGAACAGATCTGTGGCTGTGTAGGGACCAGCCCAGTGAAGCCGGTAGAAATGGGAGCAGCCCAAAGTTTTTCTTACCCTAGTATTTAATAGGAAGAGTCAAATGCAAACATGATGATTGCAAGCACATGTGGCTGTGGCTGTCCATCTTGAGGCCTGTTCAGTGAAAACTGGGTTTATCTGTTTGCCAAGAGCAACACGCTTTTCCCTTTAACCCTCAGCAAGCCTTCCAGCTTTAGCCCGACCGACACCATCGTGGTTTATTTAGCAAGGCAAAGTGTGGTGAGGCTGAGGGAGGAGTAGTGTGAGAGAGGCCACAGCTGGGCTTTATGAAAGGCAAGGATGGGGCAAGGGAGAAAACAATTAGGAAAAAGCAAGTGTTTTGGTGCAGAGTTTTAGAGTGGGACTTATCCGGTAAATAGCCAGTTAATCAATGCCAGATCGTCTGTTGGATGTCCTCATAATTACTTCAGCCTGTGCCAGACACTGATATCCTTGAAATCTGAAAAATCCCATTAGAAGGTGCTTTCATTGGGACTCAGCCAACATGCTTCACAGACTTTTGAGGAAGCGCAGCATGTGACAAGAGCGAGTGCTGATGGGCTGGGGCCATCAGGGCAGCACTGGAGGGGTCTTTCCCCATGTTGGGGCGCCCTGTGCAGCTCGTCAGGAGCTTGCAGTGGATCCCTTGCTCTGGGGTGGTGTCCCGGCTCTCCAATTAGACAGGCAGCAGTAGGAACTGCTGCTGCTGCTGTTTTCCATGTGCTTTGGCTTTGTTCCTGTGCCCTCAGCTTGTGCCAAGGCCTTCTGTATTTGTGAAAAGGCCGGGCATTTTTCTTTCTTTTTAAAGAAGAGGTGTCCTGGCTCCCAGCCACTCACAAGGGCTGTGGTTGATTTTGGAGGCATGTGTGGCACACAGCAGGTGCACAATGCTTTCCGAACATCACCCCCTGATTAGGGGGTCTTCAAAACCTGTCTCAACAGAGCATGAAGAGCTGCGCTTTGGTGTTCAGGTCTTTCTGCTGACTTGCTTCTGTGGGCTGAGATGGAGAGCTATGAAACTGCAAATAGGGGGAAGAACAAGAAGGTTGCTGTTTTTTCAGTTTTGGTCAGCATCCCATGCAGAGATCAAGCAGCACATCTCGGGGAGTAGGGCACACAATTAAACCATGAAAGTCATTGCTGTAGGAAGCTGGAAATGTCCTTGTTAAAAATGGCTTCTAAAAGGCAGTATAGGAATTCATAGAGGGATGGCTAGCTATGAAATATGAAGATCCATGTACAGCCTCTGGCTTGAGAAGTCCTTACACCATTGATTTCCAGAAGCAGAGGAAAAGATAAGTCCTTATACTTTCACATCTGCTGTGGACCACAGCTGTAGCTGCTTGTGGATCACAGAGATCTCAGCCTGGTGCTGGAGGAGCATGCTGATGCCTTGGCAGGGAGACATGAAGAAGAGTCATGTGCTGGGGCCTCAAACAAGCTGTGTGCAGCTGGTTGGGTTTGCCCTGTGCCTCCCTCGGCCTCTGTGTGGATGAGCCTCTGTGTCATGGTCAGCTTGTGTTTTGGGCTCGTGACTGGTTTCTGCACAAGGAACTGCCACAGCCCACTCCCTCCCTCACTGGTGAGCATCACTGCAGATGCCCTCCGCTGTCCACTTTCCATGGCTCTCAGCTGAAGCAGGAATTAACATGGGTTGCATGTAAGCCATACTCAGTTCATGGGGCATGTGGGCCTCCAGCAGAGGACATGCAGTGAGGGGCTCCAGTTGCAGGTTTTGGTTTTCATGTACTGCAGTATCTAAATTCTCTGCCGTCACCAACTTTGGAAGATGGGGAGTCCTTTTGAGGGTACAATGAGTTGGTCTTCCTATGGGTAGAGCCCAGGCTAGGTTCAGTTAGAAAGCCAAAAGGGGGAATTTTTTGATAGGAAAGATGTCTCTGCTTTGTGCATATGAGCCTTGCTGGAGGAAGGGAAGGGACATGAAGAGGTTTAGAAATTATAATTTGCTTGCTGCCTTTCTCCCAAGGAATCCAGAAGAACTTCTCGTATTAACGATGGGACTATTTTCCTCTCCAGTGAAGCAAGAGTGCCTGAGTAACCCTCAAACCCCCAGCAACACCCACTTACAGTTTGGGATAGGAAGTGCAGAACTTAATTACAATTTGACCCTCTTTTACTTCACTGTTCAGATGTTTCATCTCCTGGGCTTGAAGTCTTGTTGGACCAGGACAGGAAGGACCAGGGGAGCTCATTCGGCTGCTGCTTGTACGCCTTGCTTTTTGCTTGCTTCATGGGTGGCTTTTGTGTTTAGACATCTGAGAAAAGATACCAGGGAGCGGGGATAAAAGATAGTTGGACTCAGCACTGCAGCATGAAATTGAACTGGAACACAGTATTAAGAAAGTTGACAGCGCTTTGAATATCTTACTCTCGTAGGAAGGGGGACAGGCAGGACATCGATGCCTGCTTCCATCTGAATTGTTGAAAGCCAGAGCTTACAAGGTGTGCCACTGGCTGAACAGGACTCCCTTGTGGGTGGGGGGCAGGAGAACAAGGACAGCACATCTGAGAAGATGTGCATTCTCACCCCCACCAGTCCTGACAGGCATGAAAAGCAAGTGGTGTAACTGAGGAGCTTGCTTCTGACTGTCTTAAACAGATTGTGGGAATTGCTGCATCACAGCCATGATATATGGTGGTGTGACGAGGCATCACTTCTCAGCTAGCCACTTGAAGCTGTAGTAGTCCTGGTTTCAGCAGGTTGTCCTGCTTTTAGCAGGTATAAAGCTCCTGAGCTGCACATGTGGGTTGTATTCTGTGTTAGCATCAATAAGCACAATGCATCTGCTGTGCATTTGGTGCTCACTGAAAGCTAGGCTGCCCACTGAGAGATCCCAGCCTCAGACTGCATTAAGAGAAATGCTATTTAGGGCAGTATTTTAAAGCCAAGCTTTGGAAACGCTGCTGGTACCTGCCCATGCCAGATCATGGCGTGAAAACTGGAAAGATGCTGGGCACGGGTCCCTGGGAGGATACTGCAGCCCAGCATCTCTTTCCTGCAGGAGGGACCAGTTCTGTTGTTCTCCCAGTGGCTGGGAAGCACTTGAGGTGGCTTAGTGGGAAAACAGCCAGCTTTGCAGGCAGTACTCCTCTCTGTTCCCAGCTACTGCATGCCTGGCTTCCCCTTTAATAGGGAAACACAAGCATTTTCCAGTGTAGGATCTGGCTGAGGGGCTTTTAAGTAATATCTCCTGTTTGGGGGCATGGAGGACCTCTGCCCTTCCTGGAAGGGATTTCAAGCACCCCATGCATTGGATGCAGGCTTCCTGAGCTGGGTTCTTCTGTTGTTCAGGCCACCTGGAAGGATGTGCCAGGGGAGGCTTGCAGTGTGATTGTGAGCATTAGCTGGCAGTAGCGCAGCCTGTGCTGGGTGGATGAAGGGGGACGTGGGGGCTGTGTTTTGATTCTGCTTTTCCTGTTTGTTGTAACTTGGCAGAGGCAAAGTTTCAGAGACTGCAGGGGCAGCAAGATCCTTTTTCTTCTCTTTCTCTTCTCCCTGGCATGTACTGCAATACCTTCCGCCAGTAATCCTGATTTTTTTTTCAAGGGGGGACAGAGGGAGGGTGGGAGGGGAGGAGTGGTGTGTTGAGGCTCTGCAGCTATGGAACACATAAACCAGAATATGTAGGATGGGGTTCATTGTCTAGAGGAGAGACTTCCCTGAAAGCAGCCCCCAGCATGTGAGCAACTGTCACAGAGGGGTTTGTTCCTGCTTCGGGTGGGATTTCAGTGGAAAAAATTAAAAACGAAAGAAGGAGAAAAAAAATCCCCAAATCCAAAATGCACAAAGCCCATCTCCCCAGGGCCTGTTCAGAAAATGGAGATAAAGCAGCAATAAATTCAAGTGCTCGATTAAGCCAGATGTACGTGCTTTAAAGCAGTAACAGATGTGGCAACAGTGGCTCTAATGAAGTGGGGTTTTATGGACCGAGTTCGATGGAGGCGGGTGCATGTGCCCATTGCTTCCTGGCTGGGAAATGGCACAGCAGTGCTTTTGTTCTGGGGGCTGATGAAAGCCCTTGGCGGGTATGTGGGTGCTCAGAGCTGATGTTTCCCACTGTCTCCTCAGCTCCTGCCCCTTGCCCTTGGGATGGCTGCAGTTACAGTGCTTTTCAGTTGAGGTCGTCTGTCTGAGAGCAGTGAGGGTGGGTTAATTATAGCCCTCCAGGGAAATTATCTAATGACAGCCTCCCACCTTAGTGCTCTGGGAGGAAGGTTGTGGTGGCCCCCTTGTTAACTTCCCCAGACCCTATGCCTGGGGAGTTACATGCCCTTAAATGACTGCCACATTTTGCTTTGCAAATTTGGGGGTTCAGAAAGGCATCAGAAAGCTGCGCGATGCTCTTGGCTGTAGAAAGATGGATGAAGGCCAGGTAAAACCTGTTATTCACATGCTGTACACCACCTGCAATGTACAGTGTGAATGATACTTGGGGCAGAGCAGCTGGTTGGGTTTTGGCTGGGAGGCTCACCTGGGCCAGGCTTAGACCATGTGCAGAGCTGGTTTGGAGAAAGACTTAAACATCAGTATGCCATAAGCCAGCTGAAGCTGTCCAGTGTTTTGGGGTGAACTCCATGAGAACACTGATGCTTCTTGAAGCCAGGGAATTTCCTCTTTTTTTTTTGCAGAAGCTCAGTGTTTTAACTGTTTGGCTTGTTACCACAGCCAGGGGTGGTTTGCTCTAACTTGGGGACCACCCCAGCACCACATACCAGCAGCTCCCCAATGAAAGGGCTCTTTGCTATAAGGCTGGTATCTTCTAAGCCTTTAGGTAGTAGCTGGGTCCTTCCCCCCAGGAAAGGAGTGCTCTGTAGACCAGGTGCGCAGCAAACACACCAGTGCCCTGGTGGTGCAGAGCGTGCTGGCTGTACGTATGTTTAATGCTTTCTGAAGCTGTTTGAGTGGAAAGCTGACTGTTGCACATCTGAGCTTCCTTTCCAGTGGTTCAGCTGACTTATCACATCTGTCTCCATCACTCTGTTTTGTGGTGGTCTGTTTTTCAAGCTTTGCAATGCCTCCCCTCCTCCTTGGGAATGCAGCCGACTGATGTTCCCTTTTCTTTTCTTCCTTCCTCCACCACAGTTTTACGACTCTCTCTTCCTGTCTTTTGCTCAGTGGAGTCTGCATACTCCTGAGCTTGGGTGACTTCATGGGTGGCCCAGAATACAAAGTCGTTTGCAAACAAAGTGCGATCTGTCCCCTGTTTCTATCAAGACAAGAGACCAAAGCAATGACAGCAGAGCGAAGCTGCAGGCTGCCTTGCACTGCTTCCCTCTCACCTGTGTGGGAGGAAACTTCCCCTTGTGAAGGGCAAGTGACATTGATCTGACCATGCTGTAGGCTCTAGAGATTGGAAGTCACTGGCAGATCATAAAGGTAACTTGCCTTACTCGCACGTGCATGGCCATTATATGCCACAGACAGTTACTACAGGTTAGCTCATCTACAGTAAATTGCTGCCTTCTGGTATCCTGTCCATGAGTCTGAGCCCTTTGTGGCATTACTGCACATGTACATGTGTCGTTCAGCAGTGGGACAAATCCACAAGTCTTAATTTTGGCAAAACTCCTATTTATTTCAGTAGCAGTGTTGTATCAATAAAGACTTCATGCCTAGAGAGTGGCAGCTGCCTTATTTCAGTAAATGCACATTGTAAAATAAATAGTGAACATGCATAATAAATACACATGTGAGACCAGGTTCAGTCCCTCCTCATGGGGTACTGTAACATGAGGGTTCAAATTCAGCTCTGTCCATACCTGAGAGAAGGATAAAACAAGGGTTAAAGAAATCCACCACTGAGTGCAAAACTGAGTGAAATACTGCCCCAAGAGCAGATGAACAAAGTGTTTTGACATAAGCTGAAACAATTGCAGTGTTGTTTAGGTTGAACATCAAATGAGGAAAAACCCCATAATCTGTGAAGAGAAACTTGGGGCTTAAATGAAAGATATGGCAACTTGGTAATAGCCCCCATGAGGAGGGAAGGATAATGTCTGTGAGTGCTGGAGGCAGCTGGGAGATCTGGTGGGCAGAAGAGACTCACAACTAAATTACAGTAGATACTGTCTCTTTCCATCTACAGTTCAGTGCCCTGGTTTTTTTCTGGATGCATTGGGCTTTATCCCCGGAGAATGCAGGTTCCTGGAGAAAAAGCAGATGCAGTTGTTAGCTTTAAGGGCTGGTGCTTGGCTAAGGGGCTGCATGGGGATAGTGGGTCCGGCAGATCTTGATGTGACATTGGTGGTAACTGCCGTTTAGCTCTGGCAGGGTTTCTGAGGAGAAGGAATTACTGTCATAATAGTGAGTTTTGAGAAAGGCAGACTTAGAGGGAATGCACAGTGAGATTTGGATGGGTGGTGAGGGTAGCTCTGGACTGAGCCACTGTCTGGAAAATCGACTGTGGAAAAGTGAGATGTTATTTAGAAACTAGTAATACAAATGGCTGAAGTTCATTCCATTTGCATGCAATAGTCATAATAACTGGAGAGGCCAATGTGGCCGAGAAGGGAGTGGAGCAATACCAGAGATAGGCGAGGGACAGCTCTCGCGGGCAAGGTGTGGCACTGCTCTGACCTTTTGAGGGTTTTAAGTATTTTTTTCTTTACTTGTAATACTTTTTTTTTTCTTCTTGATCTTAAAGCTTTTCCAGCTTTGTGATGGGCAGAAGGTCAGGCTTCTGGCCACTCTGCACGCAGCCTTCCCAGAAGGTAGTACTCAGCATAACTACTCTGCTGTAGGCTCCTCTCGTCATGTCCTGTCCAGAGCTGCTTCTCCACCAGCCATTGATCTTGATGAGGGTTATGAACAGGTACCAAAAGGCACAGTTGGGCTTCTAGAGCCAGGGGATTTCATTCTGGTGAGCTAAGCCATCCTTGAAGGGGCCATATGAAGCAGAGGGCATTGTCAGAAACAATCCCTAGACCATATCCCTTAGCTTTATGTGTGATAGAGACCACAAAATTTCCCTCAGCCACCTCTCCTTGGAGCAAGGTGTATTTGGCTAAAGCACCCTATCTAAGAGACACACTCTGTGGGTTTGATGACCCTAATGAACAGATGTGCTCACTTTCTCCAGTAGCACATCTTTCCCTGGTGCTGGTTCAAATTGGTTTTTGAGAGTCTGTCTCCAGCTAACTTGGTGTTTGCTTGTCACTGCCTGCACATAGAAAGGTGGTAGTCTTAAAATAGGAGAAGAGTCCGAAGAGGTTCTGTATATTATTATACTTTTTTCAAAAATATGCAAGGGAAGAGGAAATGTTTAGTGTGAATTCAGAGAAGAGTTTCTTGTTTGTGACTGTGTGTCCATCAGACCATCAGTCCTTCATCAGACCTTTCTGGTGGGCTGCAGAGCACCATACCTGGAAATCAGCCTTATTAAGATTCACAGCTCCTGTAACTCTGCCAGCCTCTAGCTCTCCTGCAGCAAAGAGTGGTGCAGCATCCCAATGCCAAACAGAGACCATCGAGATAATGATTAACACGCAGGCACCCTCATGGAGGCTGCAGTAAAGAAAGCTCTTCTGTGTTTGCATCGTAGGGACTGTAGGATGCAGAAGCCCCAGATGGGTTTGGACTCAGGGTCAGAGATGAGCCTGTGTTTCCTAAAACAAACTGGGGACATAAAGGTAGTTCAAACACAGCAGTAGAACCTGTAGGAAATGAACGAGGTGGTTTTGTGATCTGGTTTCATGCTGGAAATTTGTAGGAACCGAGGATTTCGGAGCTTGAAGTCAGTGCAGGCTTTTTGGTGTGTCTGGGGTACTGAAGACCACACGGCTGCATGTGAGTTGCTGGGAAGAAGAGCAGAGACTTGGCCTGGTAATGTTAATGGCTTGTTCCATCCAGGCAGAAGCCCCTAATGACAGAGCAGTAGTTACCCTGGGGGTTTTACAGACAGGGTCAAGGTCAAATTGGGAAGCTGCAGTGCAATTAATATAAGCTTGGAAGTGTTTTCAAGTTAATTCATTTGGCTTTGCTGGGAAGATTGCAGCTTTGCAAAGGGCTAATTGGAGAAGTGTGTTGAAAGGGCTGAGATATGGGTCACTAACAAGGCGGAATGCTTTTATGGCAGCAGGGAGCTCAGAGAGCCTCACTCAGCAAAACCTTCCACACGTTGAGGTCTTTACCCTGAGCAACCTGTCTTCACACATGCTGAAGTTAAGCATGTGTGCAAAACCACTGTCGTCAAACACAAGATGACCCTCTTGCTCCTCAGCTTTGATGTGACTCCAGAGAGTCTCTGCTGTAGTCTCTGCAGAGAGTCTCTGCCTTGGGATGCTCAGCAGCCCCATGCCTGGGGAAAGAAGTTTAATGGGTGAAAGAAAAGCAGGATTGCAAGTGGAAGTTGGGTAACTGAGGGGACTTGAAGCGTTCTCCTGAATTTTTGAGGGACCTGAACAACATTTTCCCTTATCGCTCTTGGCATGCAGTGAACAGCTGGCACGGAAGGGAACAGGATGTTGCGAACAACACTTGTGGGCTCCGTGTTGGCAGGAGGAGGGCTGGAGCAGACCTTTCCCAGCAGTGGATTGTGCTCCGCTGGGTCCGCACAGAGTGGGCTGGGGATGTGCTACATGTCCCATCAGTCAAATCGTTTGGAAAGCAAGCTAACAAAACAAACCTTGCTATTTTATCTCTCTTCAGCCTGCCTGTACATTTCCATGAAATGGTGGAAACTTGCTATTTTTGAGAATTGTGTTCCTGTTTGAGATGTAGTTGGCATTTGCTGACGTATTTGTAGATATGTTGGGAGGTGGAAGGGGAGGAGGGCTAATAGGGAGACAGGGAGTCATGCAAACACATGCACATGCAGAAACACATAGATGCAGGCTGTGTTATTGCACAAGTCCCGTATCCTTGGGAAACCAGTCTACAAACATGATTAAAAAAAAAAACAAACCACAAAAGGACTTGACTGAGGAATAGCCCAGGAAAAGGGACACCCCAGTCCTTCTTCTTCCCTCAGTTGACATCAGCTCCATTTCAGCGTCACTTCTGTGCTTGCTGTAGGGTGCCAGAGGAGTTTGTGTGCTATAGGGCACAGGTGCAGTATAGGGCACAGGTGCAGTATAGGGCACTGTGCAGTGGGTAAGAGGTTTTTCTCTGGCTCTGGACCTAGGTGAATGGAGCAGGGAAAGTTGCTCTCTCCAGCCACTGGCAATGGGCAGAGAAGAGTACAGCAGGCTGCTGAAAGCCATGCTGCCCTGAGTCAGTGTCCCTGGAGCTTTGGAGGAGCATAAAGCATTTCCTGCAGGATGCCTGAGCCAAAGGAAAGCACTGGGTGCCCCTTGGATCACCCCTCGGTGCCAGCTGCTGGGGGCAGGGAGAGGAGCTTGCTAAGCAACCCCTGGCCAGAACATGCCGTTCCCTCCCCAGTACTGCCCTCCCTGCTGGTAGAGATGGGCTGAAAAGATCTCATGGCAAAAATAAAAGGTGTTTGCAGAGCCCCAGTGCTCTGAGCCCCAGGGGCTCTCAGTGTGCTTTGTGGACAGCTTATCACAGAGGTAAAACATGCTCTTGGAGACTGATTCAGGAATTTTCTGGCTGTGGTGTGCAGTTGCCTCGCTGTTACTGAGCAAGTTGGCTCAGTAACCCTGGGGAGTGCAGGCAGGCAGAGGATCCTGGGAATCTGGCCTCACAGCTCCTTGGCAGATGGAGATGATCCAAGCTGATCTCCATCTGTCTCATGGAAGCCCATGACTGAGAGATCTGGGAGACCAGCCCTTCCCAAAGCTGGGTGGCATGGGCACCCCTCGGCTGCCTGGGAATGCTGGCTGTGTGTCCTCTGCAAGCAAATCTAGTGCTTAAACATACATGTCTCCTGTCCAGAAATGGATGTGGCTAAGCAGAACAGGCTGCTGGCTGGGGAGAGAGACCTGGAGAAGGTATGAGGGGGTCCTTGTAGTTGAGTTCAGAAAGGGATCATGCATGACTCCTCCCCAGTAAAGCCTGTCAGTGGCTATTAAACCCAGTCTAGGTGCAGCCTTTGGCTCCTGAGCTGCTGATTGCCAGGGTGAGAGCTGGGGAGGGACTACTCTGTAATTATGTCCTTTCTTCAGCTCCTCCCCTGAGTTAGCAGCTGTCAGAAATGTTGTTCTGGGCAGGGGTGCTGCTTCTCTGCTCTACATCCCTTCTGCATCCCTTCTTTGTCCATTTCCCCTCTCTGACATGGCCCATTGCTTGTGCTCCCTCTATGGCATTTCACAGGGATTTTTTTTGTGTGAAGAGTGAAATTTGAGGGGCTGCTTTGGTTTCATTTGCCTCTGGAGAGCTGCATCTAGCCCAGCTTGATTATGCCTGGGGCCAGACCATGTGCCATGCCCCCACATTTCCTCCTCTGCTGCCAGCTGATCGCTGATGGATGCCGAGCTCTGTAGCTCAGCACTTTGTAGTTTGGCAGAGGTGATCAGCAAGCCCTGGTCCTTTTTGGGGTAGGATGGGCCAGAGGGCCTGGGGTGGGGGGAGCTTTGTTCTTGGCAGCTCCTGCTGTGAGGAAATTGCAGTGCCAGTGTAATTGTGCTGGCAAACGTTTTCTGAGGTATCTGAGCTCCAGGTCAACAACACCCACACTAAAGCTATTGCATAGGAACCTTTGCTCAGGGCTCTCCTAGAAATGCTTTGCAGTCTGATGAGACAGAGATCACCAGGGCTGCAGTCAGGGTTTGTCTCGTCCTTCCTGACCTTCCTGCAAGTACTTCTCTGGCCATGGCTGTTGTGCATATTAAAGGTCAGGTTTGAAGGCCTTGTCTCTGCTCTCAGGGTGTGAAGAACAAGTGCTGGGTTCCTGGCAGCCCAAGATGGGCAGTTCTGCTCCTTAAAATGAAAAGTGGCAAGCAAAACCCAGAACAGGCTCTTAAATTTTCCTGAAATGGTAGAACTTATGGCTACGAGGAGCTAGAAGTGTTGGAGGGAATAAAAACCCAAACAAAACTAGATGAGACAAACAACACTGCTCAGGTTGAAGAATCACTCTTTGGTTGCTTTATTTGCAGCTCCAAGTGTGTTTACTCCTGTGCATGGTACAGTGCCAGGGCAGGAGCACAGGCTTCTGGGTTCACTCATCAATTCCCTGCGTGGCTTTGGGAATTTTTCCATGCCTTTGTTTTTTACCATGTGCAACCCAGGATGAACACCTCTCCAGGGTAATTGATGAACTGCAAAGCATTTTGATATCTTCACAGGGAAAGTGCTGGCCAGTGGAGGGTGTGATGGCTGTGGGAAGGAAATATAAGCCTTCATCCAGCCCAGGTCACAGCCAGGATCTGAGGCTAGCAGGGCTTCAGGCAGTTCGTTCAAGGCCACTTAAGTGAAACTTTCTGTGGGTCTGGGACCTTAATCAGCACTGAAATGCTATGCTAACACCCCAGTAGATAAGCAAATGCATGTGAAACCCTCTGGGCAAGCTGTCGTTGAAGGAAAGCAAGTGCAGAGAGAGAGCAGTGCAGGAGAGGGTGGCTGAGGTCCTTGGCATAGTGTGTGCTCCCTGTGACATAGGCTGGCCCTCTTGTGCTAAGTGAGTGCTACTGGCTCGATCCCATCCTGCAGCCCAGATACGCTTTGGGGCTCTTCAAAGGGATAAAGATGTATTTTTAACTTCAGGCAGCTGCCTTTTTTTGTATGGTGCTTTTTTCTTCATGTAGCTCTGGAAGTGGCATGTTGTTTTTAAGCCCCTCTGTTTCTTGCTGTCTCGGCAGAGGTTCCTAGAGGTCTCAAAGCAAATTCCCCAAATTTCAGCACTGGAAATTGGTAGCCGCTGCTGAAAACGTTGGCGAGACTGTGCAGCTCCCTACAGACATTACTTGATGGCCATTTGAATACACTTTTACCTCAGCCAAGTCCTCGCCCCATTAAAGCCAATGGGAATTTTCCTTGAAGAAGGCCATAAAGAAATCATTTTCTTGGCATGAGGAGAGGTGTTTCATGGGCTTCACATCAGCATTCAGGAGAACTTCAGCTATCTGCTTTGATTCCTGCCACACTTTTCCCACCCTTCACAAAGCTCTCTACCTTTTGATCCAAAATAGCACAGGAGATGTTTTCCACATGCCATAGAAAAATGGAAAAACTATAAAACATAATTGTTTTGGAGTTTGGCACCAGTCCATTCGCAAATATATTTAGTGTGAATTGAAATTGGTCAGCGAAAGGGCATTTGCCAGGATGACAAACAGATGAGTGTTGTGTATCTGAGGCAATTGCATACTTGCCTATCCCATGCCAGTAGGGTTTGGTGGGTGGCTTAGTTGGTTCATGGATAGTCATAAGCAAGTACGCACAGCTCTGCTTTTGGGCAGTGTTAACAAGCATTATCTGGCTGAAAAAGGTGTTGTTTGGCTTGTGGCATGCTCTGTGTTCCCCTGACCTTGAGTCTTGATGTCTCTGCTCTTGTCATCCCATTTGCTCTTTGAAATGTGGTTCATCATACCTGATGCTCAGCCTCCTCCTGTGCATGCAGCTTGTCTGTGGAGGAGATGCCAGTGCCTTGCACGTGAGGCCAGCCTCTCCTGTCCCATCTCCCTTTCCCAGTGATTGAGTCATCCCTGTAAGGCCCAGGTCAGGAGAGCTCCTCCTAAGAGCAGTGCTGGATTTGGGAGAGGGAAGAGCTGTGATGGGGCTCTGGCACTAGCCCCAGGTGGATCAGCCCAGGCTGGCAGCAAGAGGAAGGTATGGTGCATCACAGTTGGCTTGGCCTTGGAGAATAGAGAAGAGAGCTTTTGATCCATAGCAGCTAGATGTTCCCAGCCTCTGCTCCAGGCTTGCCCCTGTTACGGTGCCTGGGGAGCCAAGACCAATCTCTCTGATCCCTGGGTGTGTTCATGCACATGGGCTTGCACACTCTGCTCCCATCGGTGGTTTTCTTTGGGCTGATATTTGTTAGCATTGGAAAGTGAAAAAAATGAGTGAAAATATTATCAGAAGCAGGTTTTGTGAATGAATCAGCCGACAAGAGGCTTACCAGCTTGCCTTCATTTACTAGCTCAGTGCTTATTTGGGCAGATGACTATATATTTTAGTTGGAGGCAGGAAGGAGCGAGAATCAATGGGAGAAGGCACTGCTTCCAGTTTGCTGCTTTTCTGTCTGGTTGTACCATTGGTTTTCTGAATGAAGCAGGGGACTGCAATGTGTCTGAGATGCTGCCCTGCTGCTGTGTTTGTTGTTCTGCTGTTGTTGACAGCTTGGTGGAACACTGAGGAGAGAAGCACAAAAGATGTCAGGCTAAAACCCTCCTAAGCAGTTCACTGAGAATCGGAGCCTGGCCAGCCTTGCCCGTCTCTTGCATGGTGCTTTTTCATTTGATCCTGTCTGAAGGGCGGCGTCATGGCCTTCGCTCTTCTCACTATGTGTTTCTAATTAACAGGGAGACTGGTGTGTAAACAGAAGATTCCTGCTCAAAATATTCCTTGTCCGGCTCCTAGGATGACGGCCAGATGGCAATCGCCAGGCAGCAGCCCAGACTTTGAGCTTGCCCATCTGGCTATCAGACCTGGTCCCAGTTCTCATCTGGAACCAGTATTGAGGAAATTCATGGACTTTGCCAGATTGGTTTTGCCCTGTGTTTGCTTTTTCAGTTGCTACCTAAGCAGCTAAAAACCTGCAGACCAAACACATTTAGTATTTCTGGGAAGTGGGACGATCTGGGTGTTAGGAGATCTGAGGCCAAGATGGTGAGGAAGTTCAAAAGGGTATTGGACAAATCCATTGAGGGATGGGTTTGTTGGTAGCTTTTAAATCCTGTGGGTCAGATGAAGTCTCCAGCCATAAAAGTGCTTTTACTGCTGGTCCGCAGCACACTGGTCCTTCTGACAGGTGTCCCTTAGCAGCCGCTGCTGGTCTCTTGTGGATGGTGTGCTGGGCTGGGGTGGCTCTTTGATCCGGCCATTCTCTAGCCATCAGTTTGCAGACAGCTGCACATTTGCTCAGTGAGTTCAGACAAAACTCTTCTTGCAGTTTCTCCTGTGTAAGCCTGGGGTTGTAACACCTGAAAAGAGCTTGGAAAGCTGTGGCAGAAATCAAACACTTGTTATTATGATTTTTCACTCTCTGTCATGACAGTAGAGCTATGTCCTGACAAAACTTCACAACGCCAGCTTCTGAAAAAAGGAAAAGTTAAAAGCCTGTAAATGTTCTGTGTGCTTGAGCTTCCAAGAAGCAGGCGAGAGATGTAAATTAGGCATTGTGATACGAGCTAAAATATTGCTTGCCCTCCATTGTGCACAGTTTGACGTGATCTCTTTATTTCTATGTAAGTGCCTGAGTTCTGGAGTGCTGGAAAGCTGAAACTGGAGGTGCTGGAGAGAATGCTGATGTTGGGAGGCTAAGTGTTACAGTTCCTTCTTGGTATATGCTAAAAGACACTTCATGTTTGTCACCACTGTAGGACCAGAATGGCCTGGTCTGTCACTGATGTGGGCCCTGTGGAGCTGCTGAAGAGCTCCTATATACAGAGATATATACAGAGATGTACTAAGCCTGGGTTATTGTGGTGAAAGGTGATGTGCAGGGGTTGAATCCTAATTTGGGCTGGAAAGGACCTCTAGAGGTCATAGTCCAGGCCCCTGCTTAAATCAGAGCCAGCTTAATGTTAGATCCAGCTACAGTGTTAGATGTGCTTGCTCAGCCAGGTAAAACTGGGGATTAAGGAGGGGTTAGCTGTCACCTTCTGGGCTCCCTGGAGCAAGCTGGAGGAATTGAGATCTGGCCTCACTGCCACTGCAAAGTCCAGAGGGACCGATGTCTGCAGCATCATGACCGCTGTGGCCTCCTTTGGCAGGGGTTGCTCTCAGAAACAGCAGCCAGTGAACTGGGAAGAGGCACAAAGCAGAGAGTAGGGGAGGTTAAAAAAAGTCCAGTGTTTTATCCTCAGGTTTCTGTTAACTGACTTTGAAATGGTTGAATTAGCTGGGGGTCTTGCAGCTTGCAGCGGTGGCAGAGTTGGACCCAGGCCATTTGGAGCAGTTCCACAGCCAGCAGAAGTGGCCAAATGCAGAAGTAGGTAGAAGCTAAATGAGTAATGTGCTGTATGACAAATGATGTGAAAGACGATACAGCAAGGACGATCACTGAAATGGCAGGATCTCCGAGGGAAATTGGAGTGGCCATAAAACAGAGGAAAGGTATTTTTGAAAGCAGGACTAAGAATTTATTTTAGCACATTAATATTGAGTAAGTATTCCTGGAGATACTCTGGGGGATGATAGATGGACTCAAGGTATTGTTACTAATCACTGTGGTTTTAAGTTTTGGAGATGAAGTACACTTGGCATCCTCAGCCCAACTGGACTTGTGATGGGAAAATTACATTCTCCGGGAAGTAATTTACAAGGTCAAAGACAAACTAGAAAGAACTTCTCCAGCAGCGATTTCCCCTGTTCTCTAAACTGTCTTTTAGTGTGGTAATAACTCCAGAATGAAAGGATCTATTCTCACCTTCCAGATGAAAGGGCTAATGCAATTTAAAATTTTTGCATGCAAAAATTTTATGGCTTGGTAACCAGCCACACTTGAAAGTGATCCAGGACGGGAGGAACACGTGAGAGAATGCCTGGCTGAGCTTGACCCTTTCCTTGTCTGCCCTGTCTACTGCAGATAATGGCGATGACCGGTCCGAGAGCATCCTTGCTGAGAACCATGTGGATGGCACCACAGGGATCCTGAGTGGAGCTGGTGGGAGGAAGCCCATGAAGACGGGCATGAAGGAGCTGGCAGTTACGAGGGAGAAGGTGAATGAGCAGCAGCGGCAGATGGGCAAAGTCGGCAAGCCTCATCACAACCACGAGGACTCCAAGAAGTCACGGCTGTCGACGGGCAGGGTGAGAGGGCAAGGGATGTGGGGAGCTAACAGGCTGCTGTGGGCTCACTGGGAAATGCTGAAGGCAAAGGGTCAGTGGCATCTGGAACACAATGTCTTGAAGAGAAAAAAATAAAGAGGGAGGGAAAAAAAAAAAAATGGGGGAGAGGGAGAGAGAAAAAAAGAAAAAGCAAACATTTGTTTTGGCCTAAAGCTGAGGCCAAACACACCATCTGATGAACTTTGATGTGCTGGCAAGGAGGCTTTATTTTCATTGTATCTTCACCTCCTGACAGCAGAGCCAGGGAAAAGGGGGTCCTACTGGCTTGACACGTACCTCCGCAGGGATGTGAGCGTGCCCTTTGCCCATGGACTGGCTTTCTCATACCCTTTTCCCCCAAGCAAGTGCTAGGGATGGCCCAAAGGGATTTGGGAACAGGTGGTGGTGGTCTGCCTGCTGTAGGGCAGCCCCAGTCCGGGTTGAGGGGGCCCAGAGCCGCTGAGGATGGTCTGTGGGGCTGTCACATATCAGGGAGAGTGCCCAGAGTCCTCCCTGTCCCCTTCTTCCCTGTCCCTTTCTCGTTGCTCTCCAGTCCTTGGCTGTGGTTTCCCTCTAGTGGGCAGCTTGGTCAAGGCAACTAGAAGGGATGGGGATGGAAAGCCATCCCAAAAGGTCCGTAATATGTGTCTGTGTAAACATACTGGGTGTTTCTACGGAAAGGGGCTTTAAAAGAGCCCTCATCCTTTCAAGGAACAGGTAAAGCAGAGGCTCAAAACAAGCTGCAGGCACTGTCAACTTAGAGAGCTCCCACACTGCTGCTCCTTTGGAAGAAAAAGAACCCCAAAACCCAAGCCCAGCAAACCAACCCCAGCAACTGCAAAAGCAGAGAGGTGTGGACTCACTCCAGCTCGCATCAGGTGTTATTCAACCAGATTGCCTTGGCTGGGAGCCCTGGTTTAGGGCTGCTGTGGAGCAAGAGGGATGCCTCCAGAGGCTGGCTTTGCTGGGTGCTCTCACTCCCAGGGCTTCCCCTCCACATACATGCTCTGAGTTGCACTTCTGAGCCAAAACTGCATCCCAGGTGCAGGATGCTCATGGAAACACTCCTGGTCTGTCTGGATTAGTCCTGCTTCACATCACTTCTCACTAGTGGGACCCATGGGAACACCTCAGGCTTCTCCTCCTTCAGGGCCTGTGACCTGGTGTCATGTTGGCTCTTGGCCACATGAGGCAGGTGGGAGAGATGAGCATGTCTTCCTGTGCGGATCTCCACATACTGGCATGTGTGGACATGCAACACTGATTTTGGGTGGCTGCAGGTGAAGTCTGCAGCATGACCCAGTTGCAAACCTGTGTCATGAGCAGGTGCACATAGGTGTTCGTCCCTACTGGTGTTTCTGTTGTCAAAGTGTTGACACTGAATAGTCCCATTGCCTTGATTTTTGTTTTGTTCTTTCTGGGCTCTTTTCAGACCCGTTGTCAGCAGGAGCTGGATCAGGTTCTTGAGCGCATCTCCACTATGCGGCTGCCGGATGAGCGAGGTCCCCTGGAACACCTCTACTCCCTCCACATCCCCAACTGTGACAAGCATGGCTTGTACAATCTCAAACAGGTAAGTGGGAAGAGCCGGAATCCCAGGGCTGGCTGCACTCCTGGCAGCAGCCCTCAGCTCATCATGCATGTCCACCGTGTGCAGCCAGAGAGGACATGCTTGGGCCTGGACTGATGTTGTACAAATACCACATGTGGCATGGACAGGTTTAGTAACACCCAGGTGCACCTGCAGCCATGGAGAATCTATCTAGTTCAGAGCCCCTTCTTTCCCACAAGAGCTGCTTATATGTCCAGGTCTATTTTCATGTGTTTTGAACCAGCTCTTGGCCTGGCTGGGCCCTGCTACAGAAGAAAAACATGGAGGGGCTGAATGCTGGCCAGTCTTACAGACAAAGCAGAAAGCATTTTCTCCTGAGGTCAGGAAGGTTTCTAGTGCACTTTACTGGTTTTCCTCCACAAATCGAGGCTGGTCCCACAGCTCCAGGAGGGATTCCTTCCAGGTGAGGTGTGGGTTAGGGTGCAGTGTGCTTCTGAAAGTATTTATGGGACCCAACAGGACTCAAATGACTTAATATGTGTCTGAATTCTGACTTCTTGGCTTTATTAATGTAAAATCAGCAGGTGTCAGCAGCTGAGGCATGGGGAAAAAAATGCCAGGAAAAATCTCTTGGGCAGCTAAACAGCAGCTTGTCCAGGGTTGACTGGCAGCCACGTGTGAATAGTACATGGATACGAGCACCCTTTATAGCTATGTGTAACCGAGCCTTTGGAGGGGACCCCAGGAAACCTGATTCATGGCTAAGCCTTTTTCTTAGGGCTACTTTGACCCCTTGATCAGGAGCATTAAAAAAAAGGACATTAAAAAAGTAGGTTGTTCTGAGATTATCTCCCTTTGTCCCCTCTCTCTTCCTTGTCCTGCCTGGCCCCTTACACTCTACCTCCCTCTGAAGAGCCTCATGGGCTGGCTGGAACCCCCAGCATGAGCACACTTGGAAGGAGTAGATGGAGAAAAGCTGGCAAATCCCTTGTTAAGGAGATGAGCCGTGTCTGGGGGATGAGCCTGGGCAATACAGCAAAGCACTGAGTGCTACAAAAGAAAAGCCAGTCTTTTCTGCTCCGTGTGCCTGGGAAGCAAGTCAGCCTGTGCTGACACACTGGTCACTGCTGCAGAGAAAGAGAGGGAACAAAATTTGCTTTCTCTTCTTCCCCCCTGGTTAAGGGCAAACAGGGCAAATAAGAAGCAATACCCATTTCCTTCCATCTGCGTTTCCAGAGCTCAGCATCAGCTACTTTTCGTTTGCTGGAAAGTGGATGCCAACAAAAGCATTCCCAGTTGCTCCCACCTCCTGTGGGCCAGTACTCGGGTGGAGGGTGCCTGGATGCACTTTCCTGCTGGGGAGGCTTTTTCCTCCTTTCTTTTTGTGATTTTTATTCCCATGAACAAAACTGCATTTTTGACTTCAGTCCAGCTGCAGAAAAGGGCTTGAATTCAGCTTCACAGAGTGCACATGGAGGCCAGTCTGCTGGAGTAACCTCTGTGTCTCCCACTACGCCCTATTCAGAAATGTATCTGCTGGGGATGCAGAGATGAGCATTGGGTTCGAAGTGCCTGCAGTCCTTCCAGGACAAGAGACGGATATTAGGTTGCCATTAGGGCAAGAAACTTCTCTCTAACCAGGCTGTGTGTAGGGCAGAATCAAGGTACAGATGCACCACGGTCCCCACCTCTGGTCTGTGACAACATGAAACCCTGTTTGGAAACCTATTTGCATCTGGCTGTGGGGGCCTTGCTCTCATGTTCCAGTTTGTTTAGCCTAATTTGCAGGTAAGAAGCAGCTTACACAGCTCATGTGCCAGTCTGTCTCATCCCTCTTCCCTTAGGAATTTTTGACTCTGTGGATGATTTTATCCACAGTTGACAGAGTGTGGTGCATCTTGGGGATACTTGTCCTTGTGGTTCTTGAAAATTGACTTGGTCCCTGGTACCCTGGAGGAAGAGGTCCAGCCCTTAGCCTGGACTGCTGGTGCAGCACAGACCTTAGGGTGTCTTGAGTGCAACATCCATGACTCTTGCCTAAATCCAAAGTAATGCCAAATGGCTGGAGAAACCCCAGCTCTGCCTCTGCTAAGGCTTTGCGCTTGTGGGTCTGGGGGCGGGGGTTGTTTTGTTCTATTTCCTCCTCTGATGCCTGCCCTGTCCCTCTCCATGCAGTGCAAGATGTCGGTGAATGGGCAGCGTGGCGAGTGCTGGTGTGTGGACCCCATCCATGGGAAGGTGATCCAGGGTGCACCCACCATCCGCGGGGACCCTGAGTGCCACCTCTTCTACACAGCTCATGAGCAGGAGGACCGGGGAGCACATGCCCTGCGAAGCCAGTAGACAGACGTGATCCTGCTTGCTGGAGGCGGCTCGCTGTGGCCCCAGTGCTGGATTTTACATGGGTTTCAGCGTGTCTCTTTAGGCTCTGGAAGAGACTGGGGTTGGGTCCTGCGTGCTGCTCTCCTTCCCCTGCTGCCCGGCTCCTGGGGAGGGGAGAGGTAACGGAAGGGGAAGGGTGGTGGGGGGGTTGCAAGGAGAAGGGACTGCTTTCCTATAGTCTTTCACCCAATGTAAGCCAGAGAATCGGTCTTTTTTGCTCCTCGCCGTGCGGCCCTACCATCCCTGCTGCTTTGCGGCATCTTCCTGCACCCTTCAGCACAGAATGCCGTGTGCTCCCTGACACTTCCCAGGGGACAAAACCCTTTGCCATAGGTGGGAGTGGGACAAAGCAAAACAAAAAAAAGTTAAAAACCCACCCTTCCCCTTCTTTCCCTCCCTTCCCCAAGACCAAAGACTGTAAATACTGTGTGGCCTGCCTCTTGCATCCTGCTAGTCCCCTGTGCCCCAGCCTGGCCATTGGTCGTGGCATGGGATGCAGTGTGGGAAGGAGGGAAGAAGGAAAGCCCCTGTCTTCCCAGCTGGAACATGCTGGCACAGTCAGGATGCATCCCCCAAGAAGGCATCAGTGAGGGAAAGGGCTAAAGATGAGACAGCTCCCTCTGCCTCCTAAAGCATCCCTGGGTGCTTTCCTTCCTGGTTGCTGGGGCACAGCCAGCCCCAGGTTTGGGATGACAGGGCCTTTGGGTGATGGTGAAGCTAAACACTTGGTTTTCCAGGGGATTTGAAGGGCTATTGCGAAGTATTTCTTAGAATCAGCCTATGCTGAGGTAGCTAAAGTGAACTTGCTGAGGCTGGCTGGAAGGATGCCTGTGTAGATTTAGGATAACAAGCCAGGGAGTGTCTCTGTCTGTCTCTTTCTCTCTTATTCATTCTTTCTTTCTTTCTAGATAGGAAAAACCCATCTAAAACCTGCACTCCCAAGCAGCTGCCCTTGTCCCTCCATTTTTGCTTGGGACTGGAGTGAGCATCTGCTATTCAGCACACACTTTATCTTTTTTTTGTAAGTAAATTACAGTATGTATCGTGCTTTGTAAAGGTCCTGACACACATGCACCCCTCTGCCCACGTACACATTTGAGTAGATTAAATCCAAGCGATCCAAGCGCTCAGAGAGGTTTTGCGCTGGACATGCCACTCCGAGAAGAGGTGTCTCTGCTGTTACTTCACCTGTTGATTTCTTCCTGTACAGAACACACAGACACTGAGAATAAATAACTTTCCTGTCGCCTAAGCAAGGAGATTTGTTTTCTACCTTTTGTTTTCCTCTCCTTCCTTTTTAATATGGATACTATTTGCAGAGCAGTTGCAAAAATCCTCTCCTTACAGTCTCAGGCTTCCCCTAAATGAAATCAAGGCTGGGGGCAGGGTGAAGAATAAAGCATCTCCCAATTTTTGGCAAATGCTTCTGAGTAGCAAATAGACTGCAGGTCCCAGGTCCGTCCTGGGGTTAGGTTCAATTAGGGTGGAGGAAGGGGGTTCCTTGGTGACTGTGGGTGCTGGTGGGGAGCACCCTGTGCCTGCATGGTGGGTGCCAGGCAGCAAATCTACCTGACCATGACCTTCAGGGATGGGACCATCCTCTGGTGCCTGTCAGCACGCCTTGGAAACAGCAAACTGTGCTAAAGAAACACCACATCAGGGTTCCCACTGCTGATACTCCCTCATTTGGGGACTTTGGTCTGGAGAAGGAAAAGCAAAAAGCCCACAGGCTCTGGAGGAAGGGGAGTGCTGGGATTTGTTGCTTTCCCCCTTTTGGCCCCATATTTCAGATCCTAAGTGCAAAGGGCACGGCAGTCTCTGCAAATTAAGCCCGTCACAACTTTCCAGGGCTTTGGACGTGGTAGTGGAAGAGATGGGTAAGGGGACCCCTTTGGAAAGTCAGGGATGTGGGGGTGCACATGAGAATGTGTATGAGAGGGAGCAATAGAGAAAACAAACCACATCTCCATGCAAAGCCAAGTAACTGTAAAAGTGATGCTACCTGTTTTCTGTTAACAGCCGAGGGTGTTCTGCTTGTTCATGTAAACCTTGCACACGCTGGCTCTCATCTACAGTTCGTACTTTTTGTTTTGTTTAGGAACCAGGAAGTTTTCTTTTGTGTTTTTTTTTCTCTTTTGGAAAAGCTGAGCTGCATAAAGTTGGAATAAATTAAATGGGATGCCAGAAAACTGTCATCTTCCCCCTCCCCACTCCCCTCTGCTCATAGGAAATGTTTCCTTGCCTAATGCATCACGCACAAATTTGGGCCTGTTCAGCTTTTGTCTGGGGGGTTTTGTAAACACTGGGCCTGACAAGCAGCAGTGGGAGTTGAGCATTTCATCGTCACTGGTCCCAGTTGTACGAGCAGGGAGGAACTGGTGTCATTTGTTGGCTGGCCTGTTATGTTCTTGCTCCACATGTGGTATCTTCTGAGCCTGCAAAACGCAACCGTGCCCTCAAATCAACATCTGGCCAGCATATGTGTGGAGACCATCTTCCCCACTGACAGCAGCTAGATTTGGTGGCGAAGGATGGCTGTGTCCCACTTTGCTGGGTGGAGAGGACGGCAGTGTGAATGCCCTGTCCAGTGTGATGCTTGCGGAGGTTCCCGAGCTGGAGAGAGGCTGTGTGAGAGCAGGAACTTCCTGCTTCTTGAGCAGGGCAGCAGCTTTGCAAGGGGAGGTCCCTCCTAACGAGCACAGGGACAGTGGAGACCTTTGCTGATTCCTGGGCAAAGGCTATAAGGATAAGGGTGCTCTGTTTTTCCTATCTTCCTAGCCTTGGCACCTCAGGGTCTTCTTGAGTTGTTCATGCTGTTTATTAGGTGGCAGATGGGCCTGTTCTCCATGAATCATCCAGGTTCCTTTAGGTCTCTTGCTACAGTTTTGGTCTCCACTGCCCCCTGTGCAAATAGTTCCTTGGCTGAGTGGGATGATGCAGGGAGAAACCCTCCAAAGACTCTGACCTTTGCTTGTGCAAGGAGGGCAAAATTTGAGCTGACTGAAGAGCCAGCTTTAGTGTTTCTGTGTGAAGCCTTTCCCCAACATGGGCTGCTGGGAAGGTGCAGGAAGGCCTGGGCTACTCCACTCATGGGGCTGTGGAGACAGGCCTCTTGAGGAGCCTGCGCTTTTTCCCGGGGTAAGAAGCGCTGCCAAAGGGAGCATCACAGCACAACTCAGTGCTTGGGGCACTGCTGGGAGGCAGAGAATAACAATAATAATAGAAAAACCCCCATGCTGCATTCAATTAAAGTTGCAGTACTGAAGGAGAGGCCCCATGTGGCTCTGACAACCAACATCCAGGTGTCTGTGGTTTCCCTTTGGCCTCCCCAAAGGAAGGCAAAACCACTAGGCTGCTTCCCCGTCTGTTTCCTCCTATCCCATGTGAGAATGCTGAGTGGCACTGATGTGCGCTGAGGGGCTGGGCAGTGGCAGGGAGCCCCAGGAACATGTATGGGGACAGAAGGCAGCCAGTGCATGGGGCTGCAAGGACAGACATAGGATGGGTAGGATGGGGGGTGAGAGGTAAGCAGGAGAACATGAGAAAAGGAGCAAAATTAACAATTAATATTGTCTTTTGTGCCCCTGGGGGGAGCTGAAGGTGGCTCAGGGGATGCCAAGTAGCACTGTGGGGCACAAGAGTGCTCCAAGCCAGGTGCTGCCTTTGGGAGGGCTTGCGAGGGCAGAAGTTCCAAGTACTGGGGGCACCCTCTTGGTCAAGTGCTGGAGGAGAACAGGAGCCCTCAGCCCAGTAAAGGGAGCTTGCAGCTGGCTGGGCACCTTGCAGAGGCGCAGCAGCAGCAGTAAGGCAAGAGGTGCAAAGAGCTCCTGTTTAGGTTTCCCCCAGGGTTGCGATGTGGCCTCAAAGGCTGCATGTGTGTGTGCATGGGTTTGATGGGTATCACTGCTTAGATCCTGGCTCTGGGGTTTCGTCTGGGCCAGCTTTGTGCCTCCGGAGCTCTGGGTAATCAGACATGTGGTCGGGCACTGAGGCTTAGCCAGCTGCACATA
>JANHGB010010823.1:0-14111 GCA_026283785.1 Coracopsis vasa
TTGCTGTTATCTTGTTGATCACATCTGTGGGGATCTGGCGACATCCATCTTGCCATTTTATTCCCAAAAATTGAATCTCCTGTGCAGGTCCCTTAACCTTTCTTTGTTTTATTGCAAAACCACCATCAGAAGGAGTTGGGCATTTTTTCTTTCCCCCCTGCTTTTTCTATTTTTTTTTTTCCCACTCAGCATGTATAATCTCAAAGATTAAATTGCTGTTGGATGAATTCTCAATCCATCCTGAAAGGAGAAAGAAATTTTCCTGCTGAAGTGGTACATCTGTTGGAGGACTAGCAGACTCTTACTGAAGGAATGTGTTCCAGTGTTAGATTGCTAAAGATGCAGAGGGAAAAGTTGCTATGCTGACATACATGAAAATGTATTAATAATAATTTGCAGGTAAATTAATATGGCCTGAGCTTAATCTCATTCTGGCAAAACCCATGATGAAGGAAATGAGAATTTACTGGGATCTAATTGAGTCTAATTTTTTTTTCTTTTTTTCCTTTCTTCCCCTGCACTGGAGAACTCATTTAAAGTAATAGCCTTAAATATTTAATAGTACTGCACCTACTGTGTTAATTTGTTGTTTAGAGGTACATAATTTTCTTCCTATCCTTGTAAGATTCAGTTGCCTGTCCTCTGATGAAACAGCTCTTGCATTTTCTGAACATTTAGAGCAACCTGTTCCTCCTTAGAGATTACTTCATGCTTCTTATACATACGTGAAGCCTTGCTCAGTGATATATGTAATAGGCTAGCTCTGACTTGCTGTATTCCTTTATTTAGAAAAAATCAGTATGTCTGAGGTCTCGGGGGTGTGTGGTTCACCGTGGATGCACAGACAAAGCAGCAGCACCTCGCTTGCTCTTACTTTGTGGGAGTAGAAATGCTCAGAGTTCATATGTAAGTTTATCAGTACTCAGCAGAGTTTAAGAATTGCACTTAATGACAGAAATTCACGTATGTAATCAGTGGCAAGTTCAGTTTCTGTCTGTGTTGAATCAGTGCTCACATGTAGCTGTGGGAGGAACTTTTCTACCCACTTTTGTGGGAGGTACTGTTGTTGTGTTATACAGGCAGGATCATTTAATGGTATCACTGAAAGAAAATTATGGCTTGGGAGCTCTGATGCTTCCCCATATCATAACTAGTTCTTCAGCTTAAGTACTCCTGCAATGGCTCCAGGCTTCATGAATAAAAATGTTAACTGTTCCCTGCCTCCTACCTACAGTCTGCTCAAAAAAGACTGCCCTTAAGTATTGACATAGCCCTATTTTCAATATTATATGCTTCTGTACTGTACACTGAAAATGTAAGTCTGTAAATTGTGTGTGAGTGTAGGATGAATGCTTTGAAAAACGAGGATGCCAGCAGGCTGTTAGTTCAGCTCTGCTTTCTTCCAGGAGAGATCTGAGTTAGTGTCATAGGCTGGGAAAACTTAGGTCTTTGGGAGAGGAAGGCAAGAAACTGTCCTTCAGCTTTCCTTCATCTTTTTTCCCAGTTATGATGAATGGTGTAATATTTTTCATGACAACATAGTTCAAGTCCAAACCCAACATTCCTCCCTATGTGTGTCTCAATTCTTTCTTCCCTGACCCTTTTTTTTAAGATTACAAACCCCTTGGAGCAGAAACACTCTTCATACTTGTCTGGTTTATGACAGAAGCACGTGTATTCTGCTCAGTCTTCTACTGGAACAGAGAGCTGTGTCAGAAAGCAAATGGTGTCCCCAATAATAATATTTGCCTTAAAGGATCTTGACCTGCTTTGCAATGTTTTTGGAAACAAAATGCAGGAATAAGCATTATATCACAAATGAAGCAAGGAGTAGGGTTGCTGTTTTCCTTAAATATGAACAGAGCTTTCAGACTGCTGAAATGTTTGGTTTGCTGGGGGAGGTTAACTGTCCAGGAAATTGAACATTGTCTTGCCTTGTTTATTTTGGATATTTCCACTAATTGATTTTAATCTAATGATCAAAGTATAAAACCAGGCCTCTGAAACAGACAGTAACTGCAGTTGGAAAGATTTACTGTGGTTCTTCCATCAAAAGACGAGAACTCGGTGGCATTTAGGCTTGTAGTACTGTATGTAGCTGGCTGTGAATTCCTGAGCTGGTGGAGTGTACAGTGTTTTGGAACTGGGAACTACCCTTCAATAACTGTTCTTATGATTTTTAGCTTATACATGTATGACTTAGTTGCATGTTATAATATAGGACAAATATCAACAGAGCAAGGCTGATTTGTGTAGAAAATTATGCAAGGGAATATCTTGTTACCTTTCTGGTTTTGTATTTCTAACAAAGTAGTCCATTTCAGTTTACTAGTAAGTTATTTTCTGTTTGGAAAGGTGACTGCTATAAAATATAAATGCTGGGGAATGTGTAACTGGTTAAAATACACGTCCTTCTCACACTGCAGCTGATTTTCCTTTGTGTCTAAAAGGCTATTAGCACAGAAGAGGGAGGTTGGGGGAGGAGTGGATATTGCTGAATTGAGTGGTACAGGTTACTCATTATTTAGAATAGCCAGAAGGAAAACTCAAGCACACTGGGAAAACCACACTGATAAAATACCCCATGTGTAGTTCAGGCTTTTAAATACAATGTTTACTATTGATTTTTATATTGGGTTAGAGAATTAATCCACTCACAAGAATGCACTGGAAAAATACACCAATGGAGGATGTTAAAAGTGGCAGTGTAGGCTGTGGTGCTTTGCACCCTGCACAGTTGCTTAAATGCGTGTGTGTGGTGTGTCTATGCTCTGTATGCATATAGAATATACATATATATATGTTCTATATACATACATGCATCTATAAATATTCTGTATATAGAATATACATATTTTCAAATATATGCATATATATGTATGCACGCATATATGTGTATGCATAATAAGTACAGAAATACCCAGACTAGGGATGCCAGAAGTCTCATGGAAGGCAGGAGATGGCCCAGGAAGACTAAATCTATGGTTTTCCCTTCCTATTCATCCACAAATTGTGTCTTATCACCAGTACTCATATGAAGACGAAGTGTTTAATCTGATCTAGTGAGCAGGCAGCAACAGGAGTCAGTAAGGGAGTACAAGAAGCTTGTAGGCAGTTGGGGGGTGTAATCCCCTACCAATAGGTGAGGCATGGGATTTGGGAAGTCAGGCTGGAACAGGCCAGTCTATCTCTGAGAGAGTAAGGGAACAAAAGAGAGCAAAGTGGTGGATGGTATGATTTATTACTTGACCTTGCAGGACTGAAGTTTGGGGCAGGTTGGGAATGAGGTTCTATTGAGATACATATTCATATTGGAGAGGGAGAAGAAGCAGAAGTGGTAAAAAAAAAAAACCAACAAACAAAGAAAAACCCGTTAAAAAGAAAAAAAGAGGAAGGAGAATTTTCAATGCTGGAAAAATGTGGAACAAGTCTGAAACCACAGACTATGCATGGAAAAGTTGCTTGCTAAAGTTATTAGCTTTGTTGTGATTACAAGGAAAAATAAACTTGTTCAGGTATTTATGAAAAGATGAAAATAAGGTGAAATAAGTTATGGTGGCAAGGGCAGGGTAATGTAACCTTTGCAGCCTTGAGGGATCAAAAGCAGGATGTAAACACAGAACCTAAACCCACCTAATCTTTGTACAGAAAGCACAGTTTGTATCTCCCATGGCCCTGGATAAAAGGACAAGCTGTAGAATGCCTAACAGAAGTTGTTTTGGCCACTTAGAGTGGAAAGAAACCTATGTCATCATATGAAATGAATAGTTTTCATTATGAATGCACATCTAGATGAAGACGTTGTTGCTCATTGCAGGGGAGTTGGACTAGATGACCTTTGAAGGTCCTTTCCAAACTATACTAGTCTATGATTTTATGATTTCTATGATCTTGCGGATACATGGAGTTGCAAGTCCACTGCTGTAAAGGTGTTGGGTGCCAAGTCCAGAGCAAAAGAGGAAGATGCTAAGTAAGATTTTGATCTGCCAGAGTTGCCTGTTGCTGACTGAGACTATTTTAACTGAATCCTGGCATATTAGTATTAAAATATTGACTATATCAACCAGTATCATCTAGTAGAATAGCAGAAAACACTTTGGAAATAACTCATCACTGCAGTTCGCTGGAAACTATTATGTGCACTCATGACTACCTAATGCATAAAAATGTAGCGTCCTGTGCCAGCGTAATGCAATAGAAGTGTTGTGATAATGTGACAATTTCTCTTCCTGGAAAACCATCATTTAGATCACTGAAATCAGTGGGACTGAAGGACACAGTTAAAATAAATCATGTGTTGCTCTCTGGAATAGTGCTAGGTGGGCCTTAAATGCGTTACCTAGCTAATATAGTTGGAACTGTAGCACATCCCTCCATCATATTTGAGATGCTGAGATATTCATCAGCCAAAACTCCTCTATGTGTTATGGCTGAACAACATACTGCAAACTACTGAAACTATGCATGAAGATACCACATTTCGATAATCACAGCTCTGTGTCTGGAGTTGAATTATTTGTATAGTATATTGTCCAACCTCTTGGCATGTTGAATGAATAAGAATGTCTCCGGAGACCTACAAATGGGAATACTTATTTGGAGAATTAGGAGACAAAACCAGCAGACTAAGACTGCTGCAGAGATCAGACTGCTCCACTGAGAAAATCAAAGTCCGTGTGGAGTGATCTAAACTATGTTTGACATGCCAGGCTTTGGTTTCACCAGGAGACTCGCTATGGTATTTGGTTATGTTTTTAAAACCCACAAGTGTAAATTAGAACAAGCTAATTTTGTAATTATTCCCAACAGACACAGAAGTAATTTAGTCTCAAACATGTTTATTTTATAAAGACACAATCATTCAAAAAAGAAGTGCTGAGAAACCACAAGTGGTTTGAGCAGTAGAGGCTTAGAGCTTTTGCAAACACACACGTTTTAAATGTGGAAGTATTTGTTTAAAAGCCATTGAGTGTTCTGTCTTCTTCTTTGTGGCTTTATGACTGTCCTTAAGAGTAATATGAAGGAACTGGAGGGTGGGAAGATTGTTTTGGTGGTGCTGGTGTTAGTCATTAATTTAGTTGAAATTCCAGGAAAAAACTCAGTTGTTCAGACTTGAGGAATGGAGAACAAATCGTGCTTGTGTAAGATGCTGCTGGAGGAGAGACTGATCCTGAGATATTACAAATATGCTGTGTGGAAAGGGCACCATATGCAAATAGGTTAAAGTCAAGGTTGTAATATTAGCCTGTATAGAAGTCCATAAAAAGGTGGTTAGAAATGGTGAGGTTCTCAGCAGTTAATGAGCAAGTTCACATATGTCGTGACTCACCAGTTCTCTGATGGTTATTTTGGCATGACCCAAGAGGAAATAAATATTTGACAGTGACAGAAGGTGAGTGCCCCACAGCTTTTGGGTCCTATACAATGTATGATGTGATGTTACAATTTCTTGAAAAACAGAGTGAGTAATAACAATACAACTTACAGCTGGCAAACAGCTCTCAAAAACATTGTGCTTTCTGGGAGCAGTGAGCTTTATTGGCTGGTAACTCTTTGCTTTTACTGGGAAAGATTAAACAAACAACTCCAGCGTGGCTGTAATGTGCTGTCAAAGGTGAGTTGCAGCCTACTTCTCTTCTTTAAGGTGGTGTTTAAATCAA
The DNA here is from genome assembly GCA_026283785.1 of Coracopsis vasa. Taxonomy (NCBI): domain Eukaryota; kingdom Metazoa; phylum Chordata; class Aves; order Psittaciformes; family Psittacidae; genus Coracopsis; species Coracopsis vasa. Next base: position 5,661 of record JANHGB010010823.1, read on the forward strand.
TCTCTATTTGCCTTTCTGTAAGCAGTACTTTGTTTTCTGGTTTTTGAGACAAGTACCAACTTTGGAGGGGGGAGAAAGGAGACTCGTGGTTTCTGTGTGGTTGTTGTACAGGTTGTTCTGTTTATAATGTGATTTACATGTACAAAGTGCAGATATAAGGCTTTTTGTACACTTTTTGTAAGATTTTTAAATACAGCTAGGTAGCAACCAGACTTTTTACATTTCCCATGTAAGTTTATAGGATTGAATAAATAATCCTTAATCAGGCAATGTGTCATGTTTTAGGTTCAAGCATCCTGCTTCTGGAATAAGTTATTTAGCTGCATCTGAAGCCTAATGCTGCTGGAGTTAATATATAAATCTCTACTTCTGGATTATCAAAAGGTCTACAAAAATCCAGCACCAATTTTTGGATAAAGGTAATAGGACTATAACTTCATATAGGCTTTTAAAATTCGAAGCCCTGCTCAAAGTTGGATAGTCTGGTTAGGAAGTCAAGATGACGAGAACTTCAAAAACTTGTAGCAAATGGTCCTTTTAGATACTAGACCTTTCTGGCAATTTCCATGAATTTTCTGGTGTACAGTAAACATGAGTATTTTGTGAGTGAATCGTGTTCTAAGTTAGAAAAATATATTTTAGTCTTCCAGTCTGGAGAATTCACACTGATTTAAGGAGTTTTTAGGCTTTATGCAATATCTTAAAGTGCATTTAAGATATTTTTAAGAGCTTTTCACTGAATTCTAGATAAACTTTTTAACATCTTGTGGGCATTGGTTTTGTAAAATATACCAGATTCATAGCTTCAGTGAAAATCAGGTTGTTAACTTGAATGGAGAAATACAGCCCTGATGAGAAAAGATCTTAGTGGCATGAGGAAGGGAATTATTATTAGTACTCAGGTCAGATTTCTGCTTGAACTTACTTTGTACTGGTCTGCAGTGATTTAATCCTGGTCATCAGGTTCCCAGCACAGTCAAAAACTGTAATTCCAAGCCTTTTTCTTTGGTCAAAGGCCCAAGTCATTTCTCTCATTGCTCCCTGCTCTAATAGGTATGCCTTCATATTTACATTTCCCATCAGAAAATGTGTGTTTTAATTTGTTGAGTGCAGGTTTCAAAATTGCCTCCAAAGTTGGAAAACTTTATGCATCAAGGGCTTAAAGGGCTTACATGTGGTATATCCTCCTCTATGTCTCACCAAGGTCAGCAGAAAGGGATCCATTGATGGCAGTGGGTGGCTGAGCACCAGTGGTAGAGTCTCTACTACCTTACTGTATGTTTTTTCTGTTAGTTTATATGGCTGTATGTTAGAAATATGTTTTTGCAGTTTCAGTTATTAAAAAGTTCTGCTTCTCGGTTTTTGTCGCAATATGTATGACACGTAGGTCTTCTGTGAAGTGTTTAATGTAGATGTCCTGTTTCATCACTTCTATCTAAGAATGTTCTTGATAATGGGGCAGTAACATCCTCAAATGTCTTCATTTTCTAATTGGTATTTCATCCTAAATAGTTATCAAACTTGAGTACTTACGTGCTTGCTTCCTGTAGGTTTTAATGATGAAATATTTTGTTTACATATTTAATTTTCTGTACATTATCTGTAGCATGTGTTTTCCTATTTCATTTTGATTTCCTTTCTTATGCCTCTAAGGTACCTTGCAGTCTTTGAGGTTTGATGTTGGGCTTCCTTTTTTGGAATATTGGCTTAGATAAATGGGACTGGATGTCCAATGTAGTCTTTGTAGCCCATTGTTATGAAAAGCAGATGTAATAGGTGATTCCTTCTTTTTTTTACTTCAGTAGTTTCCCAGCTGCATTTAGCTAGTTATGTTTATGAATATCATTCAAAACAAGACAAAACTAAGTGCAATGAATATTGCAAAGCTGTAACAAAAGAAAGTGTCACTTATTTTGTCAAAGCTGAAAGAAACTGGTTTTAGCCTCAGGGTTTCTGCAGTTGATTTAAATTTTCTTAAAGCATACATATCTAAACCACCAACAAACACCTATGAATGCTGTTATTTCACATGTATCTCTAGTGTTTATAGACACATGAAGAATTGCACTAAACAGTAGTGCTACAAAGGAAAACGAAAGAAGTACCTTAGCAAATGTGTTACCATAAGGAGAGAGCCTCAGGGTGGTAAGCAGACATTCCTTTTTGTTTCATATAGCTGTGGAGTGTTGGAATTCCACTTCGCTTTTTGCATGTCCATCCTTCTGTGCTCTTAAAACGTTTTCACAAACGTAAATATTGCCAATGAGGCTTTGCATATAAAGACCACCTAAAGAACATCTTTTATGAGAGTCACTATAGTGAGTGGGGAAGAATAAATTTGTTGACGGCTCAAAGCAAAATACATAAATAAATAAAGTCACCTGGTATTCCTGTGAGAATTTCTAGTTCTGGGAATATGTATATATACACATACACACTGCAGGAATGCTTGAGAGAATGAAAATACTCTTAAACAATAGAGGTAGCAGATGTGGAGATTTGGGAAGTTGTTTCCATAACACCATGAATTATGAAATCACATTTGGATTTTAAATGCTTATACACTGCAAATAAAGCTTCAAACAAAAACCTTCTGCAATCCATAAAGTTTATTTTAGAGGCCCTTTTTCCCAATTGCATTTAACAGTATTTATAGGTATCACATTAATATCAAGTTAAGCAGTACAAAATAAATTCTCGGTAAAGCCTCTCCATCTGAATACATACTCGAAGAACTTTCTCCTCGGTTTTCCCCCATTAGCCTACATGTAGTTAAAAGGTACAATTAAAATGTCATCTGAGATAGGTGAGCAATGAATTTGTTTGAGACTGATCTGAGTCCAAAAGATTAAAAGAAGGGGTGGTGGGGGCAAAGAAGAAAAGGATCCTACAGTACTTTAAACATGATGCATGCTCCTGTTTGGCTGCCAAAATTACCATGAAGACCTCATTTAAAATGATAGAGATTTACAGCACTTGTGTGCGTAGTTGACAAAGGGAAATGAAAATGTAATTGCAAGCACTCATCAAAAGCTCCAGCTTTCAGATAGCTTCAGTTAAAAAGCACAGTTTATTATGAGGTGACATGGTAAAGTTGGCAGGATTTTGTCAAGTCTAAGATGGAGCTGATTCAGCTCCAGGTAGAAGATCAAAGGCCTAATCCATACCCCATTGAAGTAAATTGGAAGTTTCCCATCGGATCTAAGACTTTAAAATTTGCCAAAAGATTTTGATTGTGTGTGATAAGATTTTTTAAAAGAATTTTCAGTAATTATTAGAAACATTATTTTATTCAATTATCTATGCTTGAATAAGAACAAATCAATGTTACAGCTGAAAATCCTACTGTAATATATTATAGAAGTCATGGTGTTGATCCCAGATAGATGCTTGAGCCCTGGCTGTTTTGAAGAGTTCAACAGTGCCTGCTACTGATGATCACAGCCTCACAGGGTTATTTGTCACTGCATCTGTGTGCTGTAGTGTGCCCCAGCCATATGGATTTGAACCAGGTCAGATGTGAGAACTTGCTCACATTTGTGTCAGCCTGGCAGGAGCACACACTGAGGTATTTATAGCTGCCTTGTACCAGCTGCAGGAAGGAGGAGGATACCTGATCTGGCATAAAATCTACCAAGATAAAATTACTTTCAGGAAAATTTTTAAAATGTATTTGTATCAGCAGAATGGTTTGGTACCGGTTCAGCTTCTTTTTGTCATGAGCTTTCACTGGCTTTTTAGATACTGAGCACCCAGAAACCGAAGTTACCATCTCAGTGAACCACAACTTACCATTATTATTACTACATGCTAAATATTAATGTATTAATAATTTAATATTACTAAATACTTGAGCTGTATTGAAGTAAATTTGGCTGTTATCTGAAAGCTACTATGTGTCAGGGTACAATTTGAGGAGATTTCTTTTCCCTCTTCTTGCAAAGAGGATTTTCCACAACAGGCTGCTTTCACCTCTCCTTTCCTCCAGCCTTTCCTCCCAAAACTTGTGCTCTTCTTTGCCATGATGTTACCATTTTTCATAAATTGGAGTCATACTATGAGATAGAATAATGCTATTTTTTAAGTGAGAATTTATCAGGCAGGATCCTTCTCTTTTATCAGCATAACTGATGCCCTGGTGAACCTGACTAAGAAACATGTAGCTGAGCATGGTGAATGACAGAAATGTCATAAAATTTGTTACTGGACAGGGAGTACTGGCCTTATTGGAGTAAATGTTTGTGGAATTGCTCCGTCGGAGCAGATGATGATATGGTAATATTTCACATGAGGAAATCTTATTTACAAAGGGTTAAAAGTTGTGTCATTTGGTTTAATTTCATTTTAGATATTTGTTAATGCTTTCAAAGTTTGGTCAACTTGTGTGTTGTTAGTAGACATGGGGTTGATAAGTTTGTTGAAGGGGAAAGCAGGATAATGAAAATAAACTCTTCAGCTCTAAGATCACCTGGGAAATGTGTTGGAAAAGGTAATTTAGGAAGGAAAAAAAGAAAATTGTGAGAAGACAAAATATTTGTTATGTTTCAGTCACAGGTGCAGATGCACGCATGCTGTTCTTCTATGTATAATTACATTACAGTCCAGGATAAAGTGAATAGAAAAGCCTATGCAGATTTCAGTAAGTGATCCCTACAACACAAGATGTAGGAGGTGAAAAGCTCTGGTGAATGCCAATTGGTTTCATCTGGGTTAGAGAAGAAACGGCACTTTCACTTCTCACTTTTATAACATGCTATCCACTATGTTTACATCAATAAATATTCTGAAAATAAGGTCCTGAATTGACTTTTACATGCAGCTGCAGCAGTGTCAAGAATTTCAAAGTCTTGTCTTGTTTTGCCTCTGAACTCACAGCTCTGACTCAGGTAACAGCCATCATTTATGTATAGAAATTTGGGAACACCAAATAACCACTGGTGACAATTTTCATTGAAGGGGAGAAATACAGGAGAAGCGTGTGGCTTTAAAACAATTTATAGAACATATTTGTCTGGGTTGGACCATTTCACTCATGAAGTAATTACCCAGGCAGGGTTTTGCACAACTGCTTTTTACAGTTTCACTGACTTGCTGTCCATGACCAGGAGTCGGATTTCTGGGGAGGTTTTTGCAAGCTCTATTGACAGTGCTGCCACAAGTAGGCAATACTGGCACTCAGGCAGGAGAATTTGATGGATAAGATACCCCCTGTATAAACTAACAAGCATATCCTTTGGCTGTACGAGAGAAGATGACGGCTGTAAGGTCACATTAAAGTCCTGAATTGTTTAGGAAAGCTTATGTCTTCCAGCTGGGAAACATCACACAGACAGTTCAGAGTACACCAAAGTTTTGGTTTAACAGAAACACAGCAAGTCAACTTAGGTAATTTTATCTGCTGTGTTCCCTTGGGCCAGTGCTTTGGGAAGGAGAGTAAGATCTGTCATTAGTCATTGTTGCCTCTTGTGAGCTATTAATTTATTATGCTCTTTTATGTCTGTATGTATTTTTGTAAATAGTGCTTAGATTAAAGTTAAGTGTATGTATTTGTAAAAACAGATGGATTGGACGTTCAGGGAATGTCAAGCTTTTTTGCCTCTGAGTAGGGCTGGTACCATTCATACTCATGTATAACATCTATGCTTCTCTGCTGTTTCTGAAAGGTTTGGTAAATTTAAAAGCAAGACTAATGGCTAGTCATAAGAGCAGGCTGCAGAAACTCCAATTCCAGTTTTTCTCACTCTTATTAAGAAAAGAACAGCCTGTGTGTGCTGGATATCTTTAGTAACGTGGTAGAACTTCATATACCCACCTCTGTACTTGCAAAGGGCTTCTGGGGATGCTTAAGTGCCCTTCTGTCCCGGGACTGTGTGTACACAGTCATGGAGTGGTTGGGAGAGAGCTGTGTAAGAACTCCTGAAAGATCTTTCAAGGTAATGTGTAAATTTAGCATTGTTGTTTTATTAAATAATCTTTCAGCTTTTACAGCTTTTGATCCTGCTACCGCGGTGCTTTGTGTTCAGGTAAACAGCAACCTTGGAAACATGATGTGATGATGCGTAATCGAGTTCTCTGAAAGTCGGTTGTGAATGAAACTGTGTCATTGTAGGAAACTGAACTAGGCTGCATGAACAGCCACTACTTTAGCAGAAGGTGAACTCGGCTTTTTGAAAGGAGATTAGGCACAAGCTGCATAGCTTTAAAAGTGTCGGGCAGGTTTGACTTGTCTTCAGATGAATGAAATACATTCTGTAGCTACCATGGTTTGATGAGGAGTGTTGTCTGACTTCACCGTGCCATAGGCAGCTGTTCTACTCTTTCATAAGTCTTGGATTCAGTAAAAGATGGATTGAGAAAGAAGAAAATGGATTCTGGTATTCAGTGACTCCAGGCAAGCAAAGTGATGACATAAAATTAGGATGCATATTTAGGTTAGTGTTTTGGCAAGGTAAATGGTAGATTAACAAGGCAAAGATAGTAATTAGATATACTCCTGGTTTAATTTCTCTTTTAGTTTCTCATTAGGTTTTGCCTTTGGCTGTAGTCAGCTGCGGCATGAATTTATGCTTTATCATGTTGAAAAGGTGTATTGTAATTTGGATGCAGGCTTTGGTGTGAACACCCTTCTGGCAGAGCAAAGGCTCTGTGGGAAGAATAGATCCTAAAAGGAGGGACTCCAGGAAAAATCAGACCTGCAGAAAACCTGGCCTTTTAACGCAACATGATCTTTTGCGTGCTGTCTCTTGATTCTTGACTGTACCCTCGAGCTACAGCTGTACTTTGGAGCTTAGCTTATGCCCTCTAAATGTCATTTTGTCCATCTTTTGCATTACAAGGAAGGACAGTGGAGGTGTTAACAGCTTAGCAGTGTCCCAGTTATTTCTGTGGCAGTTCCTTAAGCAGAAGGGCAAAAGAGAAAAGACAAAGCTTGGGGAGTGTGTGCCTGGAGCTGAAAGGAGGATTGAAGCACATGCAAAGGTGCTTTGACGCTGCTGGAAAGGTGTCATAGGAGTAACCCAAGTTGAACTGTGTACTAGTGTAACAGCTGGGTTTCTCTTCTATGAAAGATATGATAATACTGAGTTATCGGAGGTATTTCACCTTTTCTTCATTCAAAGAAAAGCACATTTGAGGCCTAGTTGCAGCATTCCTACTAAGCATGATGAAGCCTCTTTACCCAGGGCTCTGCTTTCTTCTGAATGGAGTTTTGGATGCCAAAAAAGGGGATTATCCCAGTGTTGCCAACAAGCGTGACCCACAGCAGACTGCAAAGAGAAATCCATTATGCATGCTATGGAGACAACTCTCTTCCCACTCAGACTCTCTGTGGCTTGCATGTTTGCATGGTCCCTCTCCCAGCTCCCCTTTTGTCGTTTTAGCTGTCTGAATGCTGGAAACACATGAGTTTTTTTCCTGTTTGCATTGTCTGTGAAGGGATGGCCCCATGGCCAATGGTAGCCTTTGCTGCTGTTCTCAGGTGCCTCACAGAGAGCTTTCCCAGCCTAGAGCTATCCTTATGCTCCGCTGTGAGGGTAGTGCTCCAAAGCTGAAGAAATCTGAGAAGGAGAGACAGCCTTACTGCAAGTAACAGATGGTTAGTGTTTTAAATACCGGCAAAAAAAAAGAAAAAAGAATTAGAAATGAGGATTCCTGCCTAACATGCAGTGCTGTTTGAGAAGGGAGGGTTTCCTTGGGGGATGGGGTGGCTTGTCTGAAGGGAAAAGAGGTGGAAAGAGGGAGGTGAGGGATGAAAAAGAGAAAAATTGATTGGAGCTTTTTCATATCCTACTTAATCACAGTCATATGTCAGGCTGTTTGAGAGGAGGAGGGAGGGGATGGCTTGTTGAAATCTGTAGTGTGCTGGAATTCTGCAAGTGAGTTGTGTGGTGTGGTGCATCGTGTGGCTTGCTGCTACCCCCATGAATAGAGCCTTTCCAGAGCTGCCAAGCCTGAAGCAAATGTGGTCAGGGATTTATTACGAAATGTACCAAACCTTGGCATGGGGCTAATTGCGTATAACAAGGAGTGTGCTGGAAACTCAGACCTGAAAGGTGACAAATGTAGAAAGTATTCTGTATCTGATGCTGGTGAAAGAGGTTTTGTGTAAGGGAATGTCTGTATGTCTGTGCTTTTTGCTAATGAGCTTCCAAGCATAGCTGTATGTTTCCTTGTTATTAGCTTGGTTAAGGTGGATGTAGATTTCTTGGTTTGGTTATTTATTTCACAGCTAACAAAGAAAGAGTAATTGCTATATGGCTGAAACAGCTAAAATTCTCAGTTCATCTAGTTCCACTCCTCCTGCCATGGATAGGGACACCTTCCAATAGACCAGGTTGCTCAAAGCCCCATCCAACCTGGCCCTGAACACTTCCAGGGATGAGACATCTAGCGCTTTTCTGGGCAGCCTGTGCCAGAACTTCTAACTAATATCTAATCTAAATCTCCCCTCTG
>JANHGB010010824.1:0-21464 GCA_026283785.1 Coracopsis vasa
GTGAGGTGTCCCTGCCCATGGCAGGGGGATTGGAACTAGATGATCTTAAGGTCCTTTCCAACCCTAACTATTCTATGTCCCTTGACTCTGACTCAGGGGGGAGAAAACCATCTGCTCAAAGAAGCCTTGGCACAGTGTGCTTAAGATTCAAGAGTAAAGCACATTTAGCAGGCATAGAAAGCAGACAGTGGTTTGTGCTTCCACTTGCAGGGCTAGACTTGATAGTAGATAGTGGAAAAGCGTTGTCTCCATGGGTGACTGGTAGCATGCTGATATTCTGTTTGAGCAGAAGAAGTATGTGCTGTTATATATTTAGCTACACCTAGTTTGGACATTCCTTGCAGACATCAAAGCACTGAGCAGAGGTAGGCAGGGATTAGTGACTTCGCTGGTGTGAGAAGAAAGTAGAACCAGGAAAGGGAACTGTGAGAGAATGAAGGGCACCTACTGCCCATGCTGGGAGACCAAGGTGTCTCAGGACCAAGGTGGAGCTAGGGGAGGGATACCAGGTCCTGGACTGTGCAGAGACCTCTGTTTGAACACACTTCCCTGGGCCCAAACCCTTCTCCAGGGAAAAGCAAACAGTTACCTGCTGGGAGCCTCAGCTGGGTGCGGCATCGAAGGGCTCCAGAGTCACGTTTTGAGTGCAATCCCTCCTGGAGAGGAAGCTGTACCTCTCTGCAGCAGAGAGCAGAAAGCAGCCCCTTACATCTTTTCTTTTAAACACCCTTCAGCACAACTGTTCGGGTCCCTCAGTTCAAAACAGGTGTCTCTCACTCCCTGCCAAGCACCCAGCAGTGAGAGCTGATCTGTCATCTGCTATGCCCTCCTTTTCCGTTGCTAACCCCTTGTTGGTGAGTCAGTATTTGGCTAAGGGTGAGACTGCGTGAGGTGACATTGTTCAAGATAAGCTAGTAGAATAGCGATTCCTGTTTTTTTCAGTCCACTCTGTAAGCTGAATTTTTATCCCAGGAATGAAAATTGCCAAAAAAGGGGACAAGGGGAAACTCCCTCTACTTTGGAGGAATCAAATCCTTTACCCTGGACTGAATGTGGCAAAACTACTTGTTAAAGTCATAGCTGGTTCCTGGAGTTGTGACTGGAAACCTTCTCACAGCTTCACCCTCCACCCTATGATGCCACATCATTGATGGTTTGGTTGTATTCATCCCACAGACCTCAGCGAGGCAGTTTCAGTTCAGATAGAAAGAAGTACATCTGACGGCAGGTGGGCAGGACAGCATTTTGAGATGTGCACGAGATTAGGCGGAGGTAAAGGCAGAGAAAAAGACCATAAAGTGTAGAGCCACATGACCCTTACATGAGAATGAAGGAAATTCCTTATGAGCATCCCTGAAGGAGCAAAAAGAGAACTAAAACTGGAACCACTGTGGTTTCTACTCTGTTCTTCTGCCCCGAGCAAGATCACTCCAGACATGTTGCTCTCTCTTCTTCACTAAGGCCTACAAACCTGCAGACCTGTTCCAGTGCATCATTATTTCTACCATGCGTGCATGTTTCCTAACATGCAGCCTGTCTTACCTGTTGCAGTATGGTTTCTTGCCCTGTGAGCAAGAAGACACTGTATTTCCTTTCTCTTTATAACAGCTTCCCAAAAGCCAAAGGACAAGATTTTGAGAAGAAAACTATCTTTTAAAGCAACTTCTGGCTTATTAGAGACTTACTAGAGACAACTGCAAGAGCAGTTTCCTCAGAGCTCAGAAAGAAGAAGCTGGAGAGGGTGCGCCTTGGGCCTAGAAGGCAAGTAGAGCAGTGGTACTCCAAGAAGTGACGGAAGGCAGCACCATCAGTGAGTAGACAGACAGAAGGACAAGCAGCCACTGAAAGCAGAAAGAAAACTCAGAAGGGAGGCAAGTGGAGGCTGAAAAAGTTTGATTGTGGGGGGAAGACAGAGGGAGGTGGTAATGGAGAGGGGAGAAGAAAAAGGAACTGATGTAGTGCCAAGACCTCAACAGCTACAGGATTATGATGCCAATGAGCTCATTAGCTGGGAATGCCATTCTGCTTCTAGGGAACAAGCCATAGTACAGAAACCAGGTGTTTTGTGTGTTTTACTTAGCTGTTAATTACAGCTTGCACCTTTCCTGTGGAAGCTTAATTCCCCCTTGTGATTTGTGTGATGTGATGGAGTTTGCTCACCTGTCTCCGCGTTCCTCCTGGTCCATACACTAAGGGAAAGTGTTAGGAATCCAGCAGAGATTTCAATTTCTTGCAGTTCCTCTGCACTGGTATTTATTCACTGTTAGGTGTGTTGTTTGTTCCAGCTGTCCCTGGTCATTACATATCAGGTATACACAGTCCAGCTTGCCCGGGGCTCTAAATAAAACTATCTTTATAAAAACATCTCATAGAGCTGCCTCACAGTTCCTGGGAAAAATCATCCCAATTGGTTTAGATACAGGCACTGGAAATTGTCAGGAAAACTGCAAAGATGTGGGAGATAAAAATCCACTTGAGCTGGCAGATTTATGTCCTGCTCTGGCAAAGTCCCATTTGCTCCTATGCCTGCTTTTATCCCAAACTCTCAATGTGGTCCTAAGGAGGGAGATTAGCCACACATCAGTGCTGCTCATGGAAGATGTGAAAAATCCTGCCCTTCCAGTGGAGTCTTGGCAACTAGAGGACAGAGGACTGGAAGCAGGGATAGCTTGTTGGAAAATCTTAGTGTTCGTGCTTCTTCTCTAGACATGGTCAGGGCTTCATTCTTCACTGGTTGTAAAACTGCAAACACTGGGGAGAAGGGGGAACAGGAGGCTCAGGGCAGGGAGACCTTTTACAGGTTAAGGTCAGGACCAAGGAAAAGACAAAGATCTGCAGGCCATGCCAGCATCAATTTGGTGAAGTCAGTCCAAGGGAGATGTGGTGTTTTTTCTGCAAGTTTGTGTGAAGCATGCTTGCACACCTGGCTCTGTGCCTAGTTATGGGAGATAGAGGATACAGCAAGAGCAAAAAAACAGCCAGGGAGAGAGGAAATGGAGGGACAACACCTTCTTCCATGGCACAGGGAAGGAATTGGGGCTGGAGCCAGGAAAGTGGCAAAGAAGAAGAGACACAATTTGCTTTCAAGTCCCCTCTCTCCTTCAGGGCTACATGGAATGAAGCAAAGGGTAGAAAATAGTGATGCAGATGGAGTAAGTGTCAGGGAAGGGTAGAGCTGGGGAGAACCAATGGATGGGAAGGAGCCAGAAAGTTGTCACATCCCCGTCTGAAGGTGCAGTGGCATGTCATGCTCATCGGAAGTGCTAGTGCTCCCACTCTGCCTGCTGTTTCTGTAGCAAACAGAAACAGCTGGATGAGACAGCTCAGCTCATCAATCCAACAAAACAGCATCCTGCAGAAAGTGCCATCCCTTTCGTGTTCAGAAACAGCTCATCCTGCACTTGTATCTACAATAGCTTTGACTCAAAGCAGGAGCTGGGTGCTCCTGCAGGATCTGGGGGCCAGGAAGATGCAGAAAGGGAGGCAGAGGAAAGTGACTGATGGAACCAAGAAAGGAGAGAGGGAGTAAAACCTGTGTGAGGTGATTTTACCCAACAGCTTGTGTAGTGCTTAGAGAGCACTTCTCATCCTCTAACACCACCTCTGTGGGACTATGTTTCTAGCCCAGACTTCTGCTTAGGAATGAAACCCATGAGAGGGAGTAAGAGGTGGGTGGAAGCCTCAGGTACATTTAAAGCTCTTGTGGAAAGTGAGACTGGGGAAGGGGAGTGTTCACTGTGCAGCCGTGAATTTCCTCCACTGGTGGAGTATCTGCTTGGGCATTCTCAGGGAGGGAAAAGTTGGAACCCCAGCACTCAGTGGTGGGTCTCAAGCACATATGTACGAGAAGAACCTGAAGGCTGCTCAGACAAGCCCAATCCTTTGCAAGTCCTGTTTTCCAAATATTTTTGTATATAACCATGATGCTGCACTTCTGACATTGCTTTTTATACTCAGCTTTAAAAAGAACCATAGGGCTTACCATGTATTGCAGAGTGCTGTGAAAAAAGACACCACAACAGAGTACTGTCCTGTCTGAAAGTGGGGTAATACATTCATTTACTTAGGGCATGTACCAGTTCAATGTTCTTCCCACTGTCAGTCTCCTGCCTTGTCCTGCTAAAGAGCTTTATAGAATCATAGGCTGGTTTGTGTTGGAAGGAACCTTAAAGCTCATCCAGTTCCAACCCCCTGCCATGGGCAGGGAAATCTGCCACTAGAGCAGGTTGCTTCAAGCCCCATCCAGGGATGGAGCATCCACAGCTTCCGTGGGCAACTTCCTTGCCTTGCTGAAGTTTCCCTTTGAGGCCCAACATGTCTTGGCTGTTGGTCACCTTTATTTCTTTGCTGACACTCCAGGAGACATACACACACACACACAACACACACCCCCCTTTGCTAGCAATCTCCCCATCTTCTGGCATCTCTTAGACTGTCCCTGCTGCATTCCAATACACTCTCTGAAGACATCGTTTATCCACTGTAGAGAGGTGTCCTGAACAACAGAATTTGATGAAAGAGAGCCTTCAAGCAGGCAGAGACTGTTCCAAGTGAAGGCATGGAAGAGGCGTAAAGCCAAGAGCCATCAAAGATCTAGGCCATAGTCCAAAGCTAACTACAGCCAATGAGGCTGATTTGAATGGGCTTTGGATCAGTCTCTTGGCAAGCAGCTGTGAAGGAGGATACCAGGGGTATAACATGTGTGAAGATCTGAGGACAGAAGAGTGAGGAGGAAGGGGGGGGGGTGTTGTTCAGTCATTCAAGCATGGTTTATGTAGGACATATAATGGCTTGCTTTAATGCCACAAGGGCTCTCCAGATGGTACCATAGACTTTTGCAGGTTCTGCTCAATAGGGTTGTGTTTTATATGACAGTAGTGGCTTGTTGTCTTGTATTGCAGCAACAAGTATGTGAAGAAAGGAGAAAAAAACAACCCTGCAGAGGGAGGAGGACAAGTGGAATTGTGCTTGGTGGGAAATGGATAGGGGGCAGTTTCAGGACTCCTGATGTTGATCCCTGATAGCACAAGCCCAGGGGAGGGAGGAGGATGTGCCCCCCGCCCGGGAGGTCACGCCAAGGCAATAAGGCAGTTCCGAGGCGGTGACACGTTTCTTACCGCCAGCTCTAACTGCTTCTGGTGACCTCGGCAGGAGGACGTTGGTGGCAGTAGCTCAGTGGAGCATGTTGGGAGAGTGGAGCCGCGCAGCGGGCGGGAGCTGCCGGCACCGCAAGGCAGTGCCTGAGGCTGCCCGCCCCTCCGCAAGGCGCCTCCGCAGCGACACTGCCACCTGCCGGCTGCGCTGGGACATTGCGGGACCGAGCGAGGCGAGGCGGGGCAGACACAGCACCCCCCGTCGGTACCGGGGGGGCCCTGGCGGACTGTTCCGTATTCATTTTTCGTTTTTCTTTCTCTTTTCCTTCTTTTTCTTTTTCGTTTTCTTTTACTTTTTTTCTATTTCTCTCCTCTCCCTTTCCCTCCCTTCCCCTTCCTCTTTCCTCCCTTCCCTCCTCTTCCATCCCTTTCCCTTCCTGGGCACATTTGAATTTACAGGACAGATGAAAGAAAGCTGGTTTCTTGGCCATCTTCACAGAAGCAAGGAAGATTTCTGTCATCTAGGCAGGTTCTGGATGACTCTAGAAAATTTCTGTAAATGAAAAGATGCCACTACATCGAGCTTGACTTTGTAAGACAAACACTGTATTCTTGGGTTTTGATGCTGCAGCGCCAGAGCAGCTGGGAACCACTCTGAGAGCCCATAAACCAGCATGGACTTGAATTTGAAGAGCACTGCTGTAGGAGTCTGAGCATGTGCTGGTTTGGGAGCAAGCAGAGTCTCATGTCTTTCATATAGCAATGAACATAGAGCATGATATTTGCAAAGGAAAAGTACTGAGTGAGATTAAACGTCAGAACTGTTTCTTGAAACATTCAAAGTCAGATAAAACCACATTGCTGATTCCTCCAGCATGAATCATTGGCTTGTGCTGACGTGCTCCTAACAGTTCATGGCAGCTCTTGCTTTTCCCTGGGCTATCAGGAAGGGACCTGTGGGCTGAATGGCCAGGGAAAGGAGTGGCATGGTGGCATACGGTGGCTGGAAAGGATCAATGCCTACTGGGCTGTCACTCCCTCCTGTCTTTATTTTTGTGGGCTTTGAAATCTGCAGGGGTGCACTTACTTGTATCCCACTCAGAAGGGTCTCCCTTTGCTCTGGACCTTGCAGCAGATCACACACTGGTCTGGACTTCCCACTGACCACAGGAACCTCATGGAGCACAGGCAGCCGCCAGATCAGGGTGAGTGGCACTGTGCCTGGGCTCCATCTTGGCAGGGAGGCAGCAAATACTACTTGAGAAAGAGGAGGAGGCATCCTCCTGCCCCCAGGGGCACCTGACACTGCAACCCCAGCTCTTCCTCTTCCTGTAGTGGAATTGGCCTCGCTCCTTGTCTCTGACACAGGAAAATTCTTTCTTGCCTTTCCTTTCTCATTTTACACTTGAATTTTGCACAAGGGACCAATACCACAACACCTCCATGATGGCAGCTCCCAGCTCATGGGTGATACAGGGTCACATTCCTAGGCCCAAAGGAGAAGGAGGTGGGATTTCAGGTGCCCACAGTAGGATGCCTGGGAAGGGATGTGCGTAGGAGTTGACTGATTACCGCCAGCCCCTGGATCAACATGGACTTTGCTGGGGCTGGTGAGTCCTTGCTGTGACAGCCCTGACTGCTCCTGCTTGGGCAGGTGCTTTCCCTGGACCAGTGTCTAGGATTGGCTTTCCTGCCCCAGTTCAGGAGTGTGTGCCCACAGGCAAAGAGATAATGCAGGACATGTTTTACAAGCAGGAGCTGGCCGCAAAGGCCAGGCCTCTGAAGATGGAAAACACCTTTGGAGCCACAATGAGAGTTTGGCAAGGGAGTGACTGAGAATGAAAGGGAGATCCAAAGTGTTGCTCTAGCTTTGGAAGAGCAGAGTGTTGTTACTGGGAACAGAAAAAGGATCTTGTTTCTGGACTGAAGTCCTGGAGGAAGAAATATGCTCCTGATAAGAGAAAGTCACTTTTTCATCTGAGTCACTGCATTCCTGGGAGTAGTTGCACAAGATGCTTTTAGAGACCCCCTTTTCAGCTCACCAGGTTTACCTTTACATTTATAGATGCTTATAAGCATCTTGATGAGGATTAAACATCTAAAAAATTAACATTATTGAGAGATAAATAATATACTGCACTTATCATTTATGAAAAATTAGTGATTTTATTATTTCTTTTATCGCAATTTATGATTCATTAAGCAGCATATTTTTATTTCAAACTGGAATAAAAACTGTTTGGTATTGCTGACAGGAGGTGATTCTCAGTGATTGTCACTGAGAGCTGATGTAAGCTCCCTCTCATGTTCTTAAATCTTACAAGTAAAAAACATAATCCCTAGATTAGGTAAGGACTGGAATTTCCCTAAAATGTAGTTGAAAGCTTGAGTTATCTTTAAAGAGACCTCAGTAGTTAAGTGTTACTCAGCTCTTTATATCACTTCTGACAATCTATGTGAAAAAGATTGGCTCATTTTCATATTGCGGGAAAAGGAAGAAAAATCTTGGATGCCTCTTGGCTCCTGCTTGATTTAGGAGCTTTAATGCCTTTGGAAGCTCAGAAGGCCTCTGGTGTCCACATCTTCCACTTGTCCATCTTCCACTTGAGACGTTTAAATACAGAATTTTAATCTTAAAAATCCTGAGAGCCACCTGATCATGAAGGCCCCTGGATCATGCCCTTAATTTCTAATGTTTGAGTTTTGCAGCAGGACGTTTTCCAAGGCCTTACTTACAAGCAAGCACTTAGTGGAAGCCCTGACTGTCCTTTTGCTGTCACTCAGAGAAGCAAGGGACCAAACAAGTCTCATAGTCCTGAGAAATGTTTCTGTTTGTATGGTCAAACCATGGCATGGAAAAACTAGACTACAGGCAATTTCAGTTTCCAGGGCTGAAAGCTTGTCTTGTTTGCCTGCAGAGGAAGGGACATTCTGCGGCTAGGAGCATCCCTTCCCAAAGAATGCTGAAGATAAGGCACCTTTTCTCTCACAAAGGTCTTTTGGTCTATGCAAGTTATCTGAAGGATGGACTATGACTCTGTGGAAGGCACCAAGGTATGTCAGGGGAACAGGATCTGACTCAAAAGCAAAACTACATGAGCTTGCGACAGCTGCCAAATAATACCTGGCTGACTAAGGGAAAAAGAATGCTGAGAGCGGGAAAGGTCCATGTGCTTTCTTTGGCTTGTTCTCTTCCTTTGGAAGAGCACCATAAGAAATACTTTCTTTCCAACCCTGCCTGTTACAGCTGGGTGCCAGAGTTCCAGGAGGCAGATAATGAGTCCAGATGTTATATTTGGCATCTCTCTAGTTGTCTTCAGTCCAGCTCAAGTGCTAGGGATCAGCATATTGAAGTGAGCAGTTAGAAGTTTAAACTAAAAGAGGGTAGATTTAGACTAGATAGAAAGAAGAAAATTTTTACAATGAAGGTATCTTCCAGAATAGATGATGCTTCAATTTAGAAACACAGAGCTAGAAAGGGACTCCTGGGTCTCTGACTCCAGTATCCTGGCAACAAACTGTTTGTTTCTGTGAATAGCTCAAATTTTTCCTGTCCCTTTGCAAGCAAATATCTGTCCCCCTTTTTTAAGAAAGGTAGGTTTGACTTCCAACAGTGCCAAAGCCTGAGAATGGAACTGGAAGCATTGCAGAAGCTGAGACATTGATTAGAAGAAACTGCCTATGCTCACCTGAGTCACAGCACAGGTGAGAAGGAAGCAGCCCCTCCTCATCAGTGAGGACAGAAGGAATGTCCTGCCCCACTGAGGAGCTCTGCTGGAGCAAAACCCATAGGACTGCTAAGGCTTCCAGGAGAGTTTGTCCACATCTGTCCCCAGGCGTTCCTGACACTTCTCTGCCATAGCTCTTCCCCAGTAACCAGAGCTGCTTTGCTAGGGAGCACACCGGGACCTCTCCTGCATCAGGCCACCCATCCCATGACCTCCCATGCCAAAATGTGCTTGCTTTTTTGCCAAGCTACCTGGGCAGCTGGATGTGCCCTTGGCAGACTCATGTTCTGCTAATTTTCCTTACCATTTATGAGCTGTTTCCTCCTGGAAGGCCTCCAGTGCTGCTTCTCTGGCATCAATTCAACTTTTGTAACTGCTTTCAACTTCAGCACATAGCTCCATTACGTGGGTGGGACCCAGTGAAAGTATTTAGTCATGAATTTTGGCTATGAAGCATTGCAACCAGCAGAGTTGTGTCAACAGAAATGTAGACTCCATGATTTCCTCTTCCACTCCAGCTGCTGATGGAGAGGCAAAGAGAAACCAATAACCTCACACAGCTGTCTGGAGTCAGTATTAAAGTCACACACAGTAACCCCTGCCCTCAGTTTCTGAAGGATGGGCTCTGCCCTCTGTTAGATGTCTGGGATGCGTGCTTCCAGCCACTGCTTCATCCACTGAGGAAAAAGCCTGTTTCCACTGATGCCACTCATGTTGATGTCTGAAGTTGTTGCTTACTGATGATGCAAGTTTTGGGGTTTTCTTTACATTTTAAAAAGCTCACTGTCTTCATACAGCACATTCAGAGTTCTCAGCTATCAGGCTGAGGACACATA
This sequence comes from Coracopsis vasa, assembly GCA_026283785.1. Classification (NCBI taxonomy): domain Eukaryota; kingdom Metazoa; phylum Chordata; class Aves; order Psittaciformes; family Psittacidae; genus Coracopsis; species Coracopsis vasa. Next base: position 9,658 of record JANHGB010010824.1, read on the forward strand.
ATGTCCCTAGAAGATACTCAAGATCAGTGAAAGTAGACATTTGCTTTAGATGCCATCCAAGTCTGCCATCTAAGGACCTTCATGTTCTCTCCATGGTGGGCTATGACAAATATTGTAACTTCTTGCCCCAAACTCAAAGAGCTTTCTTGAGAAACTCTTATATTTGGCTAAAAGCTAAGCCAAGAGCAGGGATCCTAAGCGCTTTATTATTGTACAGTGATAGAAGCAGGAAAATCTGTCAAAAGAGGGAGAGAAAGGGGCTGCCACCCTGCAATTTTGAGGCCAAACCTTTTGATTTCCTGGATTTTACCCAGCCTGGTCAGAGGCTCTCCATGAACACCCACTCCAGCCCCTGATAGGCAGGCATGCTGCAGTAGCTCTCACTCATCATGTCCCACTGGTCTGGCTCGGCTGCTGCAGGACGGTTGTGAAGGGTGGGCAGGGGGTCACCACAACAAGTTCAGCCCTCCCAAATGAGAGAGGTGAGGTTCAGTGTCATGGTCCAGCCATTGGACTGATCCATATGCCTATAAATATCCCCCCAAAAAACCCAAGGTATCCAGTTCATGCCCTTTTATGCTCCTTTATGGTGCATGGGGAATACAAAGGAAGCAGGAAGGTTGGTGGTTCATTTGTTTGGGGATGGGAGGGAGAAATGTTTGAAATTGGGTGTGGATATAATTTACTTGGTTCCTTCTTACATTAAGAAATCTGAGTTCTGCATTGCCTTCATCAAGAATTTGAAGAGAGATCAGAAAATGAACATTTGCTGGCAAAGAGTGGAAGAGATCTGGAATGGGGATGCTTAAAACCTGTCGGGCTTGTCTATATGTGTCTAATGAACTTTCTAGAGACAGGAAACTTTCATTGACATCAAGCAGTTCACCACAAGTGGATCATCTCTCTTTCTCAAAAGTCCTACAGGCAAGAAAGAAATGTTGATATTTTTAGCATTAAAACCAAGCAGGAGCACACTACTGAAGGGTTAGAGGAGCTATCCCAAATGTTGCCATGCCCAGGCTGGTGCCAGGGGCAGCTGGTGCTACCACTGATGTGAGGAGCTGTGGGCTCTACCAGTCCTGTGCCACTCCAGCCCCAAGGATATGGAGAAATGCCAGCAAAACCACACCAAAGCACCAGCTCTTACACCCCCAGATCTTTTGTGATTAATTTACTTATTGATGGCCTTTCATAACTCCTTGGTCATCTTTTTAAGCGCTGCCATTAATTATTCCTGGAAGCAAATAAAAAGGCCCGCTGATATCTCTCTCTCCCTCTTGCTGCAGCCAGCTTTTCCTTAGGGAGAAAAAACTTGTGCTCGCTTGCAGTGGGACAATGCCGACTTTTGAACCTCTAACCACTAAACAAACAAACCTTGCGCTCTGCTCCACAATCCAAACAGGGTTTATTGACAGGCGTTTCACAGCAACGCGTAGCAGCTCTGGCAGCAGCTAGGCTGGGGATCAATGCAGCGGGGGTGGACCCGGGTGCCACAGGGCGTCCTCGAAGGGACAGCACCACCTGGGGCTGGTGGCATGGTCACTGCTCCCAAGTGCCCTCACGCCCTCCTGCTAAGAGCACAAGGGAAGGAGTGGTCATGGTGCCTGCAAAACCCTGTGAAGCAACGGTTCTCCTCTGGTTTAAGGTTGGTACTGCAAAGCCAAAGTCCTCAGTTTGGGTGCTACTGAGCTCTAAATGTCCCCAGGAAAGCAGCTCCTCCAGAAAGATCAAAGGATTCTTTAGAGGTAAAGAGGAATGGATTTGACTACTGCCTCCTTCTGGTCCAGAGTGAACCATGGACATTGGACCCAGCAAGACGTGGTATGTGTCAAGCCCACATCAATGAGCATAACTGCCTGGGTGCTGCACCCATGTCTCCTGGCCAGATCTGTTTCAGAGACTACGCACAAGGCAGAAAAGCAAGCAGGTTGCCTGCAGTGAAGGTTCTGCCTCCCACCATCGTCTTCCCCTAAGGCGTAGGAGCCCTGGATCAGGTTTATATGGCCACACGTCTGTGGTGAGCCTACCAGTCAACCCCCAGCTCAGCATCCCATGCTAAGCTACATGTGGCCAAAACACAGCATGGAGGCTTTGGGGCTGGTGCTCACCATTTCCCCAAACTCTCCGAGGCAAAGAGAGTTACCTTGTCCATCAGGCCAGGCCCTAGCAAACCAATTGTCTCCATCCAGTTCTGCAAATCCTGCTGGCATTTGGCTTCAGCTTTCAGCAAGAAGATGAGAAAATTGTCATCAAGAAAACAAAGTGTCCCAAAGAAGTAAACCGGAATATCTTAAATAAATTTGATGAGAAAAACAGGACAACATTGGGCCAAATGCTGGGGAAGACAGAAACCTACATGATGTGTTTGGGCTGGACAGTGCTTCCATTGCTGCCAGGACCCAGGCCCACGTTAACTGGTCCTACTCCCAGCCCCAGCACCAGCTGCAGTGCTGCCACCCCAGCCTGACTGCATGGCTTCACTTCTTGATGGGGTTTCTCCTAGACCTAAGTACTACACACAGCAAACAGCCAGGGTGATTTGGCCAGATCAGCTGGACTTTTTTGGTTTTCATCTCTTGCTAGGTGAATCGTTCGGCAACTCTATCCTGGTCCCCACCACCTAGCCAGCACGTGGAAATAGGCCACAGCCTGTGCAAGGTGGGCTGTGGTATGGCACATGGCTCTCTCTGAGGATCTCTGCTCCTGGTGGGGCTGTGATGAAGCCTACATAAAGCTAATTAAACCAAGGAGATTTTGGAAAACTAACTGGAAAAAAAACTCCAAACAAGCAGGAAAGTGTAAGGAGGTGAGGAACAGCACGTAATTCAATTGACAGACAAGGCACACACACAGGCAAAGGTGCTCACTGCAGCATGACAGGACACCTTTTTTAGAAGAGGCTTCGTTCCTCCAATTTCTCTGCACTAGGGCTAATAAATCTGGCTGGCTGACTATCAGCACCGGATTTATGGGCCCTTTTACAAGTGTCTAACATTAACCAATTCACTTCTGAACGTTTAAACAGTGCCTTATCTTGTCTGTTCTGGCCTTAGGGCAGGATGAACATTTTGTACATTCCTGACGCTTGGTTACAAGAAGAAAATAAAATATTAAATTAAAAAAAAATGTGCTTTAATTTTGTTTTCTGTTAAAATTCATTGCTAGCCCAACAACATTTCTAAGGTCTTTTGGACCGATCCCTGAGATTCACCGGGGGTTGACTGGCAAGCAGTGTCCCCCTTTTTATCTAACAAACTCCAGGGTAAAAAAACCCACCCAAACATAATAATAATAATATTAATAGAGAGATGGCCACTCTTCCCCCGGAGGACGAGACACATATACTGTACATCTGTACACACGGCCGGCCCCGCGGGGCGCTGTAGTGCATGGGGAGGGCGGAGGGGTCTCCCACAGTGCCCCCCGGCCCAGTCCGGCCCCGGCGCTGCCGTGCCCTCCAGCAGCAGTCCCTGCGCCGCGTTCCCCGGCCGCTGTCACTGCGGGGCTGCGGGGCCCAGCCCGGCGGCGGCCGCTCCCACTGCGGGATCCTGAAGAGGGGCGCCGGGACTGAGGGGCTCCGCTCCTCCGGGCTGCGCCTGCTGCAGCTTCTTCTTGTTGATCTTCCTCTCCTTCGCCCGCCTGTTCTGGAACCAGATTTTCACCTGCCGGGGGTAGAACAGGAGAATGAGGGGGGTGGTTCCCTGGGGACATCCCACATCCTGGGGGGCCCGCACCGAGAGTGTATCCCTGTTCCACACATCCCTGTTCCGCGCATCCCGACCCCGCACATCCCAATCCCAAAGCATCCCGGTCCCCGTGCCGGCGTGGGGAGAGGCACTCGTGGGACAGACCTGCCTCTCGGACAGCCCCAGGTTGGAGGCCAGCTCTGCTTTCCTCCTGATGGTGATGTAGCGGCTGTAGTGAAACTCCTTCTCCAGCTCCAGCCGCTGGTGGTCGGTGTACACGACGCGGTACTTGTCTTTCGTCCTGGTTTTAACTGCGGAGGACAAAGTCGGGGTTGGGAAAGCCCAAACCAAAGGGCCGGTGTGGAGGGAGGCTCTCCCCTCTGCGGTTGTGGGGCTGGCAGGACCCTGCCTTCCGGCTCCCTGCTCGCCTCTCCCTTTCCGGGGCTCTGCTGTGCGCAGCCATCAGGGAGGACAAGAGCAGTTCCACAGTTCCCTGGGGACACAGGACAGAAATCCCCGGCGTGCCGGCTGTTAAGGACAAGCCAGGCGTGTATCTCGGCCCTGTGGTTGGCCCCTGCTCCGCCGCACGCCCGTACGTTGCGCTTGGGACACCTTTGTTGTGCCCTTGTTTCTGGCTTTCGTTTTTGTCTTCGTGCCTTCCCTAATGAGAACCGACTTTTTGCGAAGAGAAGGGAAAAGGAAAAGAAATAAAAGCCCTGTTCAGGGCACGGCGGCTTCTGTTCTAAACGAGAAACACCGATCTAGGCAGGAGAACAGGGAGCGGCCGTCGGGGGTCCCCAGGGGCCCTGGCCGGCTCCCCCCGTTTCACCTCCGGCCTCCAGGCAGCGAATAAAGAGATTTCTCGGAGACTCTAGAAGTGGAACGTGCAACTTTAGAGCTCAAAAATCCCACTAGAAAACAAAACAAACGAAATCCGAACGAAGGCAATTGCCAGCGAGGGCGGGCGAATGCGCGTAGCCGCAGCAGTGACCTCCCTTCTGCAGAGGGTTTCTTGTCTGACTGGTTGTGTCCCCGGCCCTCCCGTTCCCCAGGGAGCCGAGGCGGGGAGTCTCTGCCCCCAAGGTGCTTAATGGCTAGCAGGCTGACTTTGTTCAGGTAAACTCTCTGCAAACCACAACAAAAGAACCCTGTAAAGATACAAGCCTGATCAGAGAAAACTCCCCAGAGCCAGTGAATAGGGAACACAATTCCAAACAATGCAGGACAAGGAGATTTTATCAAAGAAAAACCCTTCTCAAAGCCTTAATGACAGCCACATTCTGTTTAAATTACCACTACTGAACAAATGGCGGCAAGCGCTTTCATCCCCCCAGCCCTGCACATTAACATAAACACTGTCTCCAAAGGCAGAATTTGAATGGAGACAAGGGACCGGCCACCATCGCACAAGCCCAAACTGTGGGAACTCCACGGGCTGCTGTGGGAAGTGCGAAGGCCTGGAAGAGCTCCGCCGCCACCGCCAGCCGGGGCGTATCTGGTGCTAGCGGCTGTTCCCGGGGCACCGGGGCTTTCCCGCGGCAGGCGGGTGTGTCTGGTACCCGCACCCCAAGGCGCCCGGGAAGCCCCGCGGCCGGAGCACAAGGAAGGGGATGAGAGAGGTATGGCAGAACTCGCTATTTACTGCGAAAGTCGCCACCCCTTCTGTTTTTCGGCCACTCTATATAAATATAAAATAGACCAAGTAAAAGGAAAGAAAAAAGAAAAAGAGGATACAACAGTCGTGGAGGCCGTATATCAAAGCGGGGGGACACGCATGTCTCCGGGCGGATGCAGGGGGGAAATAAAAGCTGGGGTCTGAGAGGATATTAACATTACAAGGGAGCACGGCGCCGGCCACGGCCTGCCCAGTCCTGCCCACGGCCGCTCTCTCGCCATCGGGGGCTAGGGCTGGGGGGGCTGTCACGCCCTCGCACCTCCCGGGCCCGCCGGCCACAGCCCGCAGGGTCGGGGACAGCGCAGCCACCGCTCGGGAGGCCTGGCCACACGGGGACCTTAATGAAGAGTAGGCGCCCAGTGACTCAGAAACAAATGCGGAGCGACACCGGCCGATGATTTATATGACTATAATTGGTTATAAAAATCTTCTAAGTGGCTATAAGCGGACGAGCGGAGCAGTGGGAGGAAGAGCGAGTGTTTCCCCGCGATCCCGAGCCATTCCACTCTGCTCCGAAGAAGCGCAACTCCGGGCAGTGGCGCTCCGAGGCCGGCAGTCGCTGTTGCCCGGCGCAGAGCAGCTCCTGCCGCTGTCCGCCCGGCGCCGTGGCGGGGCCGTAAGCTGCCGGCTGAGCCCGGCCACCCCCTTCTTCCGAGGACCGGCCCTCGAGCGGGTTTGTTTCGGGGGGCTTTCCCCCTTGCCGCCGCTTTGCCCTGAACACGGTAACCCGGCGAGCCGTCGGCGCCCCTCGGAAGCCGTCGGCGGGGCTGCACCCAGCCTGCCCGCCTCTCCCTGGCCCGAGCTTACCTTGGCTGCTGAGCGGGGGCTGCGCCGGCTTCCTCATCCACTCACAGAGGCCGCGACGCTGCCCACCGGGTGACAGAGGCTCGGGAGCGGCGGTGGCGGTGGCGGCGGCAGCGTTGTTGGCGGCGTTGAGGGGCTGCATGACCCCGGCAGAGCAGTGGGGCGAGGGGCCGGCGTGGTGGTGGGCGTGCGGGTGGTGGTGGTGGTAGTCGGCGGGGTTGTAGGCCATGGCGGCAGCGGGGGAGCCGCCGTTGAGGCCATGGACGGCCGCGGCGGTCGGCGGAGCCCCTTGGCCGTAGGCGCCCCAGTCGTCGCGAAGCGGGGCGGCATAGGGTGCGGGCCAGGCTGGGCCGGGGGACTGGGCGCTGTCGAGGTTCACATGGTAGCCGCCGTAGTCCGCGTACTGTGGGGCGCCCACGAAGTTCTGCGCCGCCAGGTTGAGCCCCCCCGAATGTCGCACCGGGCCGGGGTACATGGGCCCGTCCTTCTCCAGGAGGTAGCTCACGTACATGCTGTCGGGGCTCCGGCGGCGGCTCTCCGCATGCTGCTCGGGGCTCTGGCAGCGGCGCGGCTGCTGCCTGGGGACGGTCTGCCCGGGGCGGGGAGGGGGCAGGCGGAGGGGCCGCGGCCCCGCGCTGCGCTCCGCGCTCCGCTCTCCCGGTCCGAATCCAATGGCCGTCAGCACTTACATGATTAACGATTGTTTACAAGGCTCTATTAGTAATGGCCCAGACACACCAAAGGCAGGTGACGTGGAGAGGCGCTGGGTATATAGCTACTACCCCTAAAAGACGATTTGCATTTAAAAAGATAAGGAGAGGGCAGCGACCTGATCACAGCTAAATATTCAAGCCTTTATTGTTTAAGAGCTTCCTCCTTCCATTGCAACCTGGTGCACTTTAACCTCCAATCACAGGTTCAAAGGATGAAATCAAGAGACTTGCAAAAGACAGAGAGGGAGATCTAAGGGCGAGGGTGGGAATATGGGAGCCCTGTATCGCTGCCGATCTGTAGGCAGCATTTTAACCAACTCTTCTCCGTGCTTGGGGCTGGGGGGGAAGGGGCGGAGAAGGAGGGAGTTTTGATTAAAAATCCACAAAGCCGTTTTGTCGTGGTGGTTTTAAGCAGCAAGCCCTACCGCGATGGCCTACTGCTTTTTCTAACGCGCTTCTACCCGCTCCCACTCGGTCACGGGCGATGAAGGAGAGGTAAGAGGAGAAATCCCCACTCCGAAGGCGCTGCCTCCTTCCCCCGTGCGTGTGCCTGCCGAGCTCAGAGGTCGGGCGCTGCCCACCCCAGCCTGGGCCCCGCTGTCGGGAAGGGGTGAGGACTAGGGGTGCCTTCTCCTCGAACACCCGCTGCCCTTGTACCCGCTGGAGCTAGGCCGGAGTACCTCCCCACCCGCAGGGGCCTGGGTACAGAGCCATGGGATGGTCCCCACCAAGGGGGGAACGATCTTCTCCCCCGGAACCTGACACCTCGAGGGGCGAGCCCACGGGGAAACCGGCGGCTTGCCCTCCACACACGCTTTTTCCCTCCCCGACGCCTTGGAACCCCTCTGGAAATGCAGGCCCTGGAAGGGCGGCTCCCGAGAAAGCGGCAGTCGGTTTCCCCGGCCCCGCCAGCCCCCTTTGAAGAGGCGACCCCCTCTCAGCTTCCCTCCGCCGCTTTTATGCTTTAACTTTTCACCCTGAGCGGGGACAATGCGAGACAACGTTTGCATATTCGCATGTTTTCCCATGACACAGCGAGGAAACCTTTCACCCGCCGAGAAAAAATGGATGGGGTCGGGAGCGTTCCCCCTTTTTCCCAGCACTTTCTGTCGGAGCAGCCCGATACCGGCTGTTCCCGACGGCTCTCCCAGGCTCTAGAGGCGGCTGCGGCTGGGTCCTGCGGGGTCTTCCCACGGGCTATCCAGGCCGCGCGCGTCTCGAGTCTTACGTGAGGAGATCCACATAACCGTGTCTTAGGGGTATTTTTCCTCCCCCGTGGGTGGCTGTTTTGCAGGTCGGGGAGTGTCCCTCTGAGACGAGGCGTTTTGTAGTAGAGGGCGGATTTCAGCTCTGCAGAGGCAGATCTCCCTACCCACACTCACTGAAAATCTCCCTCTCCTTCCCCCCATTCCACCGGGCCCTTTGGTGCCGGCGTGGGACTGCCGCGAAGCTATGCTTTAACGCGAGTGGGAATAATTCAGTGATATCTAAATTATCCGGGAGGGTCCCGTGTGCGAGGTCCTGGGGGAGCGGGGTGCTCAAGGAAGGAAGGACGGAGGATCTCTCCCGAGGAAGAGACCACGGGAGGCCCCTCGGAGCCGCCGTGAGTACCTCGGCTGTGAGGAGCAGGATACTTCCACTCTGCCCACAGCCGGTAACGCAATGCCTGCGTCCACACTGTCACTTGTCGTTCGCAGACTATCTTTGATGGCCGCGGTTGAGACCCTGCCATAACAGCAGCACTAGAGCAGGGACGCGGGGACGGCTGCCAGCCGCATTTTCCCGCGGGCTATTTCTCTCCCTGTTGCCCATTCCCACCTTCACACCTCACCTCGCCTCGCCGGTAACGGGGAGACGGAGCGGGGCTGGCAGCCCCCAGCGCTCTCTGAGAGGGAGGCTGAAATGTAATCCTGGAAAAGAAACGCTGCGTCCCTTCAGTGTAATCGCTTTTCCCGATAAACACCGACAGAGCCGATCTATCTGGATGTGAATTTGATGATGCCATAAACGGAGGAAAGGGCCATTAAAATGACAAAACTCTGAACACGTTGTATTAAAACCCACTAAAAGCCTGACAAACCCCGAACCAGCCCGGTTCGCTGTTTAAGTCTCCATCCGTGAATCCCTGCCAAGCAGGTGGCAGCGCTTTCGGATGAGACCCGACACCAGTCCGAGCTGGCGAGTCTGGGGACCACCGGAACGAATGAGAGCCCCGAGCTCCAGCGAAGAAGCAGAACAGGGCTCTGAGCAGCACCGAACCTCACAGCGAGCACGCCATTCCTCTCTTCTCCGGCCCTGCTCTGCCTTTGCCCGTCGGACGGTGATTCCAGCTGTCCCCCTAGCACGGGCAGCCCTTGGGAGACCGGATCCTGCCAGCCGTTCCCCACCTGAGGCAGGAGCGAGGCCCACTGCCCCGGGAACAAATGCTCCGGGGCATCCCTCTCCCCTGCCGAGCTGTCCCTGCTTTCCATCCGCCGCAGAGGTGCCCGGCGGCAGGGGGCGGAAGCTCTGCCCGTGGACCCTCTTATTTTAAAACAAGAGGAAGCCTACGGGGCTGCTTGGTCTTTTTTCTTTGGGACTGGGGCAGGATTTATGCCCCCGCCAGCCCTCCCCAGAGATCGGAACTTCCCGAGAGGTTTGGGGCGAGGGAATATCTCTCTCGGTCGGGATTTCCCCCTTTTCTTTTCGCCGTCCTGCATGTTGGAGGTTTCCCGAGCCGGCCCTGACAGTTGTCCGCTCCTTCCCTGTCTTGGGTCTTCCCTCTGACTTGGTCCCAGAGCCACAGCCCCGGGAGAGGAGCAGAAACCCCGGGACCAGACCCTGAGACCGGAGTCCGGAAGAAGCCCTGATCTCTCCTGTTTTACTTCCTTCGGTTTTTTCCTATTTCGTTAGACCCTGAGCGGCAAAATGGGACTTAACGCCTCTCAAGGCGACAAGTGCCTGATCCGGAAAACCGTTCGCAGGGAAATATCTTTTTAATTATTGCTATTATTTCTCCCCCTCTATTTCTGAGTCCTTCACGCACCGAAGGAGGTTTTCACAGGAGCCTCGTCACGGGCAGACGCCGGGCTCCCCGCCTTCCTCCTCCAGTCCCAGTCTTATTTCTTGAGTTGAATAAGTAATTTCTGAGGGGATCTGCCTGCTGGTGTGTGTGTGTGTGTCAGGTCAGCGGCGTGATTGAGTGCGGATCTCTGGGGCTAGGATGCCTTTGCCAGCTGCTCCTTGCCCGCTGTCCGGCCCTCGACCCGCGGGGAGGCGGAGGCCAGTGCCCGCACCTGGGACACCTCGTTTCGGAGCCGACGCTCATCGTCACCTAGGACCAAGGGCTGGGGTGGGCTGGAGGGTAACGGAGCGGGCAGTACAGCCCGGAGACCCCCGTCCCGGGCCAAAGACATCCCAGTGCCGCGCAGTCCCAGCTATCCCCCCTCCACAGACCGCTCCGGTTTGCCGAGACCCTTGCGGGGATGCGAATTCACCTTCTTTATTTCTAATCGTTTTCTGGATTAAGGAATTTATTTTTCCGTCACTTAGGAGAAGCTCGGGGAGGGCTGGGGGATCCTCCCCTCTCCCCCACTTTAACGACAGGGAACCGGGAGCTTTGTTTGCAAGGTTAAAAAAAAAAGCTTGCTGGAAAGCCCTTTGGTGGCCGAGGAGGGAGAAGGGAAGGAGGAATCGTGTGTTAGTTAGTCCGACCTGTGGAATTTATGACTCCCCCTAAGCACAGACATGATAAGGACTTAGAAAACATCTTGGATCTTTTCAAGGCGGCAGCCCCCGAGGCTTTGATGTAGATTACGTTGCAGAATAACCCAATACTTTTATCGTGGGGTTGATACTCGGCTTGTTTAAGCACATGCCTCTAGGAGCGGGTTAGATGCTGAGCGCTCGCTCCCGAGCGGATTTGCGTTGCTGGGAAGGAAGCAGAAACGGGGGAGGATGAGGGTAGCCCCTTGTCTTAGGATGGGGCACCCCGGTTCTGCAAGCCTAGGCCCCTCCACAGGCCACTCCGCTGCCCCGGCCAGGCCCTCCGCTTCGCACAGGTGCTGGGCTCCCTCCCTCCGGGAAACGGGAACGTAAGCAGAGAAGGGGAGGAAAACAGCCATGTTATGCACCAGAGGCTTCGTGCAGCCACAGGCCGGTGGGGGTCCCCAGCATCTCGGTCCAGTGACCAGACCCTTCTGGAGAGACTCTCGGTGTGTCGACGGGTACTAAATGCTGATCCAGTGGCGTTCCCTGACTATATATACACGGGCCTGGCATTGCTCTGCTCCCTTGGAAGTTGCTGGTCCAGGTTCCCCCACTGTACCCCTCTGCTGGTGGTTGAAATCCAGCCTTGGATGGAATTTAAAATCTTTATTTAAGTATCTTTTTTTAAGTGGGAAGGGGAAGCAAAACCGCACTAGCGCGGCGGGGCAGCCTGCAGAGCGCCTGCGCCCGGACGCTGCCGGCACGTCCCGCCTGGGGAGTCCGGGGCCTGGTACAGTCACGGGAGCTGTGAGTCACCGGCAGCGCGCACCCGCGGGACGGCCCCGACGGCACGGTCCCGGTGGGCCTGCTCCCGGGGAGGGAGCCTAGGGCTCGGTTGTTATCGGCCACTGCCCCCCGGGGACTCCTATCGCCCCGTACGGACGCTCCCCGGAGCACGCAGGGCCGCTGTTATCTGCTCCGGTTTGCAGCGCGACTCCGGCAGCTCTCGGCGGGGTGATGCAGCGGGAGTGCGGTGCTAGCCAGTAGCAAGGTTTGGGCTCTGTGGCGAGGCACAGGCGGGCCGGATAGGGGTGCAGGGTGTCCCTGGCCCCCCATCCCTGGCAGTGCTCAAGGCCAGGTTGGACACAGGGCTTGGAGCAAGCTGCTATAGTGGAAGGTGTCCCTGCCCGTGGCAGGGGATGGACCTGGATAATCTCAAGGTCCTTTCCAATCCACACCATC